>OY744515.1:79278664-79331164 GCA_963556195.1 Sepiola atlantica
TATAAACTATGGGATACGTATTCTAGGCAACACAGTGAGTAATGTGGGCTTATTTTTTTCTTTGTTGTAAACTTTACCCTTTAGAAACAATGGAAAATGAATGCAATACTTATTGCTTATTTTGAGACGGGTATTCGGCTACTTCTCTATGATTTAAATGTTAAGATGTTTAACTTTCTAAAACAGTTTTAAAATAATATGTTTTAAAACCCTATAAAACTAGCAGTGATTTAATTTTTTTTTAATTTCTGAAATGGTAGACAATTTTGAGAAATTTAATTTATTGCCTAATTGATGTCATATCACAATAATAATCATGAGATCTAAATAAATGTAAATAATCTTTCAGCGTATGTTCATTCCAAATTAGTCGCTTTCTGCTCGCTATATCTCCATCTCACTTTTTCCTCTAAGCTACCTGTTACTTCAACTGTTAATAGAGGGAGAGGGGCGGAGAGAGGGAAGGGAAATGTAAGGAGAGAGGGGTGAAGGGAGCACAATGGGAGAAGAGAGAGAGAATGGAAGATATATGGAGGGAAAAGAATGATGAGGAGGGGGGAGAGGAAGAGTAAGAGGTTGGGGAGAGGGTGAGAGTAAGAGGGAGGAAAGTAAAATGGAGGGAGAGAGAGGGAAAGTAAGAAGGAGGGAGAGAGGGGGAGACAGTGAGTGAAAGGGGCGAGGGTACGAAGAGAGAAAGAGAGGAGGTAGGGAGGGAGAGAGGGATCAAGACAAGGAAAGAGAGAAAGAAACAGAGAGAGAAAGAGAGAGAGAGGGGGAGAGAGAGAGGGAGGAGAGTAGACAAGAGAGTGGAATGCGGGTCCATCTGCTTACATATTTATATCGCACTTGCTTACCTACACGAAAAGAAAATAATAAGTAAACAAACCGATGCACTTCCACGCACGCAACGACAGACACAGAACACAGATTCGCGATATTCATACAGTAACACACAGACACAAATTTAAGTATCCGTGCTAAGTCATACTTAGCTAAAAATCAATAAGCCTAACCCTAACTCTAACCTTAACCCTAACCCTAACCCTAACCCTTCGCGCACTTTAGAATCTTTCTGTTATTCGGATTATTCCGACTACTGTTCTCATCTTGGATGTTATTCTCACAACGTTTCGGCCGATGTAACCTCCGACCTTCTTCAAGTGCGTCTTGTCAAACGGGAGAATTATTTCTATCGAAATGTTAAACTGAACCCTTTTATTTAATCTACGGGGGTCGATTGTTCTCGTTCTGTCAGCCAGAACTGAGTAAAAGTCTTAAGTAATTCGTAATTATATTCTTAGTATCGCCTGTACTGAGGATTGAACCTTCAACCTCCAGAAGACTGTCACTTAGAACCGATTATTATTTACCATTTTATGTTACGCCACTGGTCCATGTGAGAATGTTTATGTCGAACTCTTGAACTTGGACGGAACTTCGAACTGAACCTTTATTTAATCCACTAAAGTACATTGTACTCGTCTCGTCAGCGATGGCAAACTAGAAGTGTTAGTTTTATGTTATTCTTGAAATAAATAGTAAAGTTACAGTAATAAATAGTAATACTACACATCCAGAAAAGGTTCCAAAAGTTCATGCTAGAATTATTCACATGGACCCATGGCGTATCGGTGAATAGCGTTGGCTAACAATTAGTTATAAGTGAGAGTTTTGTGGAAGTTGAAGATGCAATCCTTATTACTAGCGATAATAACTAAAAATTACTAATGACTGAAATTTTAGATATTTCTGAAAATGATTACAATTTTAGGCCATTTTTAGAAATTTTAGAGGGAAAAAAGGATCTGTGTTCGGTTTTTATATTACATGCGAAATATTGTAACATACAGATGTGAATATTTCGGCGCTTCTGATTGGTCGAAAGAAGCTGCTGATTGAGGACGTCGGCGATGACCAACTAGACATTTAAGGTTTATGTTAGTTGTAAAACAAAACGGTAACTCTATAGTAACAAATTTAATCTCTGGTGAATCTAAACGAATGAGTATTATAGTATTGTTTGTACAAGCAATAACAATTAAGAATAACTAACATTGAATGAGTACAATCCAGCCCCGTGAATTTTGAGCGAAAGCTAATAACAGAAATTTTAGGGTTTTTTTTAATTACTATTTTAGGCTATTTTTAAAAAGTTTAGTTTTCTAAAAAAATCTCTGTTTGGAAAGTACAACCATCACAGAAAAGGGAATTATAAAAAGAAAATTGAACTATTACTTCAATTATATTATCTGTCTGTCTGTCTGTCTGTCCGTCAGTCACAATTTTTTCAAACGTAATAAATACATTGCGGAATTTGTCTAATTTCGAAATATTAGAGATTTTAATTGTTTACACGAATGGAAAATCTTGCATCATCAGTAAATAATAATTTTCTCAACAAATAAAGCGGATTACATGGCCGAAAATCTAAATGGAAATTGAGTTATTTGCACTTTCTTATAAATAGATCTTTAGACATTCCTTTAATACAATAATTATAGAGTATGTCGAAAGTATATTTTTATACTAAAAGTCGTATTTTTGTGAGATTTTAAAGTTACAATTTTCACAGTTCTTCAAATTTTTAACTTTTTTTATGGTTGAAGACGCCCCCCTCCCCCTCAATATGCTTTTGAACCGTCTGCTTTAAAATTAAGTGAGAACAATTCATTTGGCTTTTTGTTATTCTGTCGAGGGAAATTACGGGAAGAAAGGAGGAGAACATCAGAGAGTGGAGAGGGCTGGCACGAAGTATCACGCTCAGGAAGACGGAAGATAGGTGTGGGGGGGGCTGGAAAAAGCTGGTTACCAGGTCATCTTTGACGCCCCAACGGTCATCCAGACCACGAGACAGATGAGAAGATAAGAAAAAGAGAACGGAAAGGTCTTTTCATACAAAAATATATCAACTTTTATAAACAACTTGTTAGAACAACTATAATGGAGAGTTAGTCGTGAATGATTGTCATGGGTATTTTTTAGTTGTTATTTTATCTACCTTCAACGGCGGTAAGATAGGACACAAGGTCAAGAAAGTGGGATTTGAAAAGCCAGCGCCCTAGAGAATGAAGAGTACTCTGGCCGAACAAAAATCGTCTGGGCAGTTCCGTCGGCATTCTCCGGTAGGGACGCCTCGGTTGATTAACAATAAACTAACACCTTCTCAATTAATATAAAGGTAAATGCTGGGAAGGTGACCTCCTAGAACTGCACAGGGCCATACCTCAGACAGACAGAAAACAAGCAATCCTCAATAATGGCCTAGACTCTCCCAGACCGATTTAGGTATGAACTACCCTCCGAGAGGGGGTGGGTTTCAGAGTATCTTAGAACGTTCCAAGTGAAGAGAAGTATGAGTTAGTCTGTGTGAGAAGTTGAATAGACATGTTTATTGGTCTGTCGCCGTGTGAGTGTGTGTGTGACAGAGTACGTTCAGTAGACTAGTAGGAAGTGTGTGTATGTATGCTTGCCTTTGTTTAGTCAGTGTGAAAGTATATGCATGAACGTGTGTGTAAGTGAGTTCAGTAAGCAGTGTGTATATGCTGTCGCTGTGTGTTTAGTAGTTTGTAAACGTTTTTCGTGGCGTTTATCGTACGCCTGGAGAAGTCATACACAAATATCTATTTTCTCCCTCTGAAAAATGTCTCTGTTAACAGGGACATTTTTCACTTAAGTGATCTGGTTACACACTGACCAATCAGCTTGCAGGACGCATTGATTCCATCCGTCCGCCGAAGAACTACTTCAGTGCCTTTGGGAATTACGGTCGGTCAGCAGAGAGACACTTGCCAGCAACAAGTAAACGCGTTTACATTATCTCTCCTGCCCCTGTCCACTGGACGCGCCAGCATCTATTATCTTCCCCTAAAGATATCTGCTGACAGACCTTCGGCAGCCTAAAGAACTTTACAATTTACTTTCTTCACTTGGACACGGTCCAACTACTTCTACCTATACTATACAGCGTAGGAAACTTTATTTAATAACCCCATTATTTGTTGTTATGAAAAAGGTTTTGTTTTTCCTTTCGTGTGAAGGTTTCGTTACTTAAGCATAATAGCTTAAGTCACGAAACCTTCAATCAGGGTCAGAGGCTATTTTTAAGGGAGTATTCACGTGTATCGAGTCTGAAAGAAACTAAGAGAGAGAGAGAGAGAGAGAGAGGGGGGGGAGTAATGGCTGTTTGTTGGATGTTTATACTACGTGCGAAATATTGTAACGCACAAGGGTGAATATGTCGGCGCTTCTGATTGGATAAAAGAAGCTGCTGATTGAATGATTGTCCAATTGAGAGTCGATACTTTCAAACAATATTCGCTAGTTCCTGTTGATTCCATAACTCAAAACAGCTTGCAGGACGTATTGATTCCATCCATTGATTTCATTAAAATTATTTTTATTTTTGTTTCCAACCCATAGCCCCTATTTCTTTTTTTGTGGGGGGGGGGGGGCTGCCTTTTCCCCCATATTTCGCCTTTTCCCTTGTGGGGAACGGGGAGGCAAGTTTGTGTCATACATTGCACCTCGTGGGGGCAAGACAGATAAATAGAATCACAAATCGATACAATGTAGGTTTTTTTTTATAATATAGAGTTTCTTAAACAAAATTGTGGGTTGGATTAAAGTCAACAAACCTTGGCCTTTTGGCTAGGAAAAAGTGTAGTATCTGTTCTTATGATACTCTGCTGTCCTGAGTGTAATCGGTCAGTAAAGAAGAAGCCCTTCTAGACTGAGGCATTTTTAAAATTGTTGTTCCAATCCAGAGTACCCCTTTTTGGGGGGTTCGAATTATGTCTGACTTTGCCCTCGTAGGGAGGCAAGTGAATAGGACCAAGCCGTTGTTTTTTATACTGACGTTCAGTCTTTGTGTGAGACAAGATAGAGCGACACTTATACACCCACATATGAGAGCGAACGAGCGAGCGAGAGAGAGAGAGAGAGAGAGGGAGAGGGGGACGGGCGAGAGCGAGAGAGCGAGAAAAAAGAGAAATATAAATAAATAAATATATATATATATAAGGAGAGAGAGAGAGAGGGGGGAGAGAGAGAAAAGACAGACAGACAGACAGAAAACAACCATGTGCGCTCCCCACCCTAACCTAAACACGCAGAACCGCCCACGCACCGTTGACACGGGAGACGCGCGAATTAGTTCATGCGAGGCTGTAGTAGTCGTGTGATATATAAAGTTCCTGGTAATAGTTTTACTACTAGTCGTGTTAAGAAGTCATGTCGCCATTTTATTTTATTTTCACTTTAAAAAACTTTGATTCTCGTTGGAAAAATATTTTCAAAGGTTGCCAGAGTACCCCCCCCCCCCCACCCCGGAAAAAAACTTTATCTTCTTAGATTTTCTCAGGAATACTAAATTCTTCTTAATTTTTGAGAAAATATTATTTTGTTATTAATTTTGCTTCTTTTCTAGAATAGTGACGCGGTCGAGAAATGCTGTTTTTCTTTAGTTTAAGGAACCATAGTACTCGACTTATACATCTTAACTTTTATTCTAGTCACACATTACCACAGTTTAAAGGCTTCCAAACCACTTCCAAATTTCTTATGACAATATAGAAATTACCATGGAGACCATTTTGTAAGCCTCTAGATTAATACATTGTGTGACACTTTCTCCTGCACGCGCGTGTGTGTGTATTTCTCGTGTCAACGTGACTTTTATAATTACACATGTTTTATTTATATATTGATCGAATATTTATTAACATAAAGATACAATTTGAAAAATCTTATTTAAAAAAATAATTTTATTACAAATTTAAATCAATCAGAATGCACTTCGGTCAACTCTTAAACAAGTCAGCCATTGTGATCTTTTGTTAATATTTCTCAAAAAAAATATAAATAAATTACTTTGTGATATTTCGAAATTTGAAAGGAATTTGGGAGCATTTCAACTGTCGAATGGAAAGTCATTTCTGGCTTTAAAATTCCACAACTTGCTACCACCATTTTAAGACATTTAACTCATCTTCAACTTAGAATCTGCTAATAAAAAGTAAAATTAATTTTCAACAAAAAATATAAGGAAATACCAGCATTCATATAGTATAGCTAACGGAGCAGATATCGGGGGCAAAATACAACAAATAACTTTTACCAAACGCAATAAAAGTTTATTTTTTACCGACCTGTATAGTTTTAAAGGCTGAAACTATTTTACCGTTGTTGTTTTTGTTTTGTTTTTCAATATTAGATTTCGTCGATATCTATCTCTTAAAGAAAGTAAAAATCCAATGTGGCGGACCCATGAATTGTTGGTGGTGTTTCATTCTATAAAAAGATAGTTAGTCATGCTTTTTTATTTATTAGTGTTTGGCTAAATAAAAGTGACGATAACAAATTCAGAGATAATAAATTTTAGAATCAGTTTCAACATTTTAAAATTTCACAGGAAATTAAATTTTGATGTATTTGGCAAAACTTATTTGTTGTATATACTTTTTCGATTTCTCGGCTATTAACTAAACTGCATGAATATCGAAATACGTTACCCACCCGAATGGTTTTGTGGGGGAGACAAGCGATGCGAGCCAACGTAACAAGTTACTTGCCGTAAAAGCTACTCTCTTTCTTTCTCCATTCGTTTAGCTTAATCTTTCCGTTTCACCGTCCAAGAAGAGAATTCCACATACAAGTGCCAACATTTTTTACCAATGGCAATGATTCCCGTTTGTTTGAAACGATTCTTTTAGCAAGCCAGTGTGAAAATTAAATATATCAAAAGAAGGAATGACAAGATCTATCCATACAAAAATAATACATTTCTATTGATAACTTATTAAGACAACGAGAAATAACGAGTTCGTAGTGAATGCGAGTTCAGAGTGTTCCAAGAACGTTCTGGGTGAAGAAAGAGTTGTTTAGTGTGTAAGAAAGAGTTGAACAGACATGTCTGTTTTGATTGCCGCCGTGTGCGTTTGCGTGTGTTAGTTTGCCTCTGTTTTATCGGTGAGAGAATGTGTGAGAAACATGAGTGTACGTTAGTTCGGTGAATTTGTATATGCTGTCTTTTTGTGAACAGTAATTTGTTGGTGTCTATTGTTGCATCTGTTACTTGTCCTATTTTGAAGACTTTCTCACGTGTATCAAGTCTGCAAGAAAGAAAAATACGAAAAAAAATTTAAAAAACTGTGTGTTTGGGTTTTTATAATACGCGCGAAATTTCTGCAGTGAATATTCTCGCACATGTGGTTGGCGTAAAAAAACTGCTGATTGGAGAGTTTGTCCAATCGAAGGTTGATACGTAAAAACAAAATTCGCTGCTGCTTCCTATAGTCCTGTTGGTGGCTATTATCGTGTTGTTCCTTTCTTTGCTCTTAGAGTGAAACAGTCGGGGTCAAACCTTGATGGTACTTTTGGCGCTCCCCTCGCGCAAATTATAGAGTGGCTTTCCAAGGGATGCCAAAATGCCGTAGACCCACACAAGAGTATAGCATAAGAGGGGCAAAAGGGACGATTGTTTCAGGGGACATTTGTAAGGGATGTAAAGTAGTAAAAACAACATTTTTGAAGGGACAAAAATGTTTTTCATTCCATGTACTATTTTTTTCTTGTTCATCCCGGACAAGGTATATCGCCACCGAAGCGTGCGGGGCTACTGTGACAGGGTCCAAATTTATAGGGGAAACCCGGGTATAGAGGTTGTTTAGCAAGATGTTTGCTAACATTACATATAAATTTCTGCATGTTGGTACGGTCGGCGAAACAGAGAGCATAAAGGAAATTCTAAATGCAAGCAGTCCGAGGAAATGTGCTATTACAGTAGAAAATCTACCGGAATCAAGGGACATATACAGTGAAGGGGTGGAATTTTGCCGCTAATTGAGGGGGGGGGGGCAAGTACAGTAAGTTAATCGGAGCACATTCCGTGGAAGTACCTGTAAAACAAGCACAGGGATGCAACACTGCAGCGACTGAATATTGGATTAATTTATGCAGTGGGAAATATTCTTTTGAAAGTTAAATACATTTGTATAAATTTGAATACAATAAGTAGCCATTGGTGACGCGTGTTAATTTTTTTTATATTACGTACGTGAGCGTATGTAAACTCCATATGGACACGTGGCGCAACGGATAATGGTGTTAAGTAAATTAAGTTCTAAGTGAGAATCTCCTAGAGATTGAATGTTCAAACCTCACCACAGGCGATACTAACTGAGAATAAAACAAAAATTACTTAACACTTTTACCCGATCATGGCTGACGGAACGAGAACAATCTACCCCTGTGGATTAAATAAAGGGTTTAGTTCGAAATTCTTTATAGATTCCCGAGTTCGACAAGGATCACCTGAAGAAAGTCGAAGACAGTCGAAGAAAGTCGAAGGCCGGATGAGTCCGAATAACCCAACTTTTCATTCTTCATCTCAAAAATTTTGAAACATAAATAAATCATGACTTGTCTCTATTTATATAAAGTTATGTATGTGTGTATGTTTGTATATTTGTGTGCATAGGATTCACTCCTAAACTAATAGACTAATCATCGGTAATTTGGGAACACATCTGCAAAGCATAAGGGGTCGTAATGTGGGTAGGTTTAGTTTTATTTGATTTTATGCACACGGGTTACACATGGGTGAAAGCCCTTCGTTAAAATTTTAACAATATGAGTTAGACATGTATATTCCCCAAATTGCCGTTTGGAAGCATGATATGGGCACAACCTCCAATTTGAACATTCAAATATATTTGCATTCAAATTGATCCAGAGTCAATAATTAAGACACCAATTAAGCAAAATTCCATTAATTTCATTTTTTTAAGACCCCTTAAGCATAAGAGTTAAATTTTACATATTTTATCAAAACAAACTCATATAATATATTTTGATCAAAATTAGAATAAGGATTGTATACATAAGGTTTCGTATCATTTTATCTTGATTTTAATCTTCGTAAGTGGAGATAAAACTGTTCAATTCGAGGTATTAATTTTACCCGTCCTGGGACGGGTATTTTTATATGACTTTTAGTTTAATTATTTGTATAGCTGTTTTATTTACGTGTAAAAACACGCGAAAGACCGATAGCAGTAAATGTTTTTGTTTTCAATTACTTCATAATTTTGTTAAAATACAATAAATGTGTTTCAAGTTAACGGCATAAATTACGGCTGACCCGACTAGCAGTAAAACCCCACACTTCAATGTGGAAGCTCCTTGATGACGGATATTTTTGACTCTGATAGCTTATTTCCTCGGGCCGCTTGCCTCTGGAATACACTTCCTGTTCCCTGTTTCCCCATGCAGAAATTTAAATATATGACAAACATCATGCTGCCCAACCCCTCACAAGATAAATCTGGCCTCCATCACGGTAGCCCCTCGCGCTTCAATATTCAGTATTCCTTGTTTGGAACGAACAAAGATTTTAAAAAAAAGTGTAAGAGACTCGGCAAGTATTAATGTCCTGGTTGGTAGACGGAATATTTAGTTTGCCCGATGCGCTAACACGCACGCTTATAACTACTCTTACGCTAAACCGGATTCGTGTTACACCTTGCTTTTTTCGGTGATTGGGGGGGGGGGGGGGATTTTACTCCCGGTGTAAAGAACGTCGATTTGCAAAGCTTAGTCTAGATGCGAGGGAGAGGGGGGGTGAGGGAGTACACGCCCACCTTTATGGCAAAAGGCTTTAAATTACGTCCTTATCTCTGCAAATGTGAGGACGAGCGACTTATTACATTTTATTACATTATTCACGCAGTAACAATGCTACAAGGCCGTTATATTTCTCTTGTAAAGCAATCGCTCTTTTAAAGAAAAGAATAAAAAGTGCGTACGCACGTGCGTGCGCGCACACGCGAGAGAGAGAGAGAGAGAGGATGGGGGAAGATAGATAAATATATGTGATCCAGTGCGCTAACTCCCTGCTCCGCGTGTGGGCGATTACTCTATTTATAAAGCAATACATTTTTATAAACATACGATTCACTTATGATGTTGTACATACTACGTAAAGGATGTGGTTAAGTGGTTAACGACACGAACTGACGACCACTGTGTGTCAAGTTCGAATCCAGTTCTTTCTACAGAAATGCTTTCACTTAGATGAAATGGCACCCTTCTTGGCAACCTTCACGTGGTCCCTACCGTAAGTTTTATTTACTCCTCCCCAGGAGTTAGGCACAAGGCCAGTTTTATCTTACTCCCACAAGTAAGATGTGACCCAAGATCGGGTCGAGAAAGTGGGGTTTTAAAAGCCAGCGCTCGAGAGGTGAGCACTCTGGCCATTTAAAAATTGCCTGGGCATTCCCCGGTAGGGGCGCCTCAGACAGTAAGCAATAAACTTACTCCTCCCCAAAGAGGGGAGGCAAAGCCTGGGAGGGTGGACCTCCTAGAACTGCACAGGAGAGGCGTGCAGTATCCATCGGAACAGATACTACACTTTGATCTTAGCCAAAAGGCCAAGAAGCCCAATGACTTTCTACAAATAATTCTGACTAGAAAGATATCGAGGAAAGAAATAGAATCATATGAATTCCATCGGGGTCATTACTCACTTTATATTCGTCTAGGATGACAAAATTACCAAAAGGGGCACCTTGTATTGGGGAGAGAACAAATACAACAGTTAGATCCCGACCCCAAGTCCATAGTCAATAATTTATACTCAATTGTGCATTATTGCGAACACATACTGGCGCACGCATTACACACATGCTTGCATATTCATTACACACACATGCAGATACATAAACAAACTTGCGCATTCATCACACACATACATGTATACATACATGCACACACGTATTGGAAAACAGTTTCTCATGTGTGTGTGAATGAAAGTGCATCTGTGTGTATGTATAGATCGGATGCATATATATATATATATATATATATATATATATATATATATATATATATATATATATATATATATATAAATATATATATATATGTGTGTGTGTGTGTCTGTCTGTGTGTGTGTGTGTGTGTTCAATGCCTGCGTAAGTGTGTGTATATATGCAATAATGTACAAATACTTAAAGACGTCAAAATTACTTTCGAATTTTCAAGGATCACGAAATAAACACGTGTCGGCCATTGTTAATCTATTAAAATGGCTACCTCATTTACTATTTCGAATCTCGCGTAAGTCTAAAGAATTCTTTAACTGGATACGAAGAGATTAACATTAAAGAAATTAGACCTAGTGCAGAATTTAATACAATATTAGAACCATTAATTATAAAGAGTAGATTGGAACACCATCAATATATATATATATATATATATATATATATATATATATATATATATATATATATATATAAGGGGAGGGGTAAAATTTCCGCAAAGAGATTCAGTGTTTTAACGAATTAGTTTTGCTGGCACAAGGAAGGTTTACGAATGGTGATAGACACAGATTCCCAAATTTTCAAATGTTTTTTGGGATATACTCTTTTTTTACTTTCTTACAACGACAGGAAGATGTGGCACAAGGCCGGGAGTGAGGGGAAGCACGCGCCCAAGCAGAAGAGCCAGACTGGCCTCTAAAAATAGCGTGGGTAGCCCCGATGGCAGTCCCCGGTAGGGGCGCCTCAGGCAATTGGCAATGAACCAACCCCTTCCCAAAGAGGGATGGCAAAGTCTGGGAGGATGGACCTCCTGGGACTACCAAAGACATAATACCTCAGTCCGACAGGTAAAAACCACCGAAATGGCCAGTCTCTGGCGGACTGATTGTCGCAAACGTATTCTCGACTGGTATTTAGGCGGTCCAATCACCAGCCATAATTCGCAGACTGAATCATTTTGGAATCTGCTCTATTCAAGACCTCAAAACACTCTATGTTATAGCTACTGGCACAGCATGAATTTTCAACCAAATGCTGGCGGCCAATAACAGAGTCCGAAGTCGCAGAGGAAGGGTGAATTCTGTGAATGTTTTTGTTACGAGACTCAGCTCAAGTGCCACTGATGTTAAATGTTATTATCGTATAAAGATAAATATCTTTTTTCAGTCAATCTCTATACTAATAAAATTGTGTGACAACTTCTCGTGTGTATGTGTGCCCGTGTTTTTCGCCTCTAGATGACACATTATTTTTATCACTTACTATTAGAGCTGTCTCTACCCGGCGTAACCCGGGAGTAAAGTTAATAATGTTTCATTAATACATGTATTAAGTGATACAAAGCCGGAAAATAGAATTTCACTAAGTAATTAATTAAAATTATCGACGTGTTTTATACAAAACGAAAAAGCATCCTATTGGATATCATCCTATTGGATATCAATTATTTTTTAAAATAATTTACTTGTTGTAAATATTTTTTTTATTATTTCACGGAGTTGATCCGTAAAATGGCTGATTTGTTTTATAAGAAACTGAAATGCATTCTAGTAGATGTAATGCTATACGTAAATTTATTTATGTAAATAAGTTATTGTTTCTAAAAACGATCATTATTTCACCAATTTATTCATTAAAATGGCTAGACTGAAAGAAGCGGCAACGCATTATATAAACATACTTTGTCTCTTCCTCTGACCGAGGACGGAAAAGATGCTGAACATTTGATCCCAATTCGAAAGGCGGGAAATCAACAAGAGAAGAATCCATTTCTTAAAAAAACATTTTGTTTCTACGCGCTAAGAAATGAATCGGAACTTTACACGTATGAGAAAAATAATCGTCGGGAGACACTATTTTTGACAAATGTATTTATGATTTTTTGTTGTACTTCTTTATAATCGAAGTGACACATTAAATATGAAAGAGTTCGTCCCGTATGGCGAGATATATCAACCATAATAGCTACAATGTTGACAGTAGTTTTGGATGACACATATCTATTAAAAGTGCCCTTATATTTTGGTGGACAATTCAGCTCCCTCGAAAATGTTTGGGAAGAAAACTGTAGCATATCTCCTAATGTGAGTGACGACTGAAATGCATCAAATCAACACACGAAAAATTACTTTAGTGAACAATATTCATTCACTAGGTTTTAAGAAATAAATCGAAAATGTAAAAGTATCTCTCTTAATAAAACGAAATATTTACCCAGTTATGGACTATTGTATTTGCGTTCTTTTTTTATTTTACATTTTCTTCAGTTTTTATTTATGAATTAATATTTTGTTTACTTATTTCTAAGCAAAGTAACACACAAAATATGAAACTTTCAGTCGCTCGACAGCTAACACTCACACACGAACAACCAGTTACTATGGCGACTGTCCAAAACTGTTACTACGAATATTAACAAATATATTTTTTATGGATTACTCTACATTAGGGACCTCCAATTGCATGTGAAGAACGGTGACGTCACTATTTCATGTGTACGTTAAGAAGTCATACATTCGTTTTGCTTTACCGATTGCAAAAAAAACTCTCTCAAATAAAGTTATACTTGTTTTAAAGTAAAATAGTTTAGTTAAAGGTTACATTATCAAATTCTGAAAGAAACCCTTCTTCATTGTCCGATGAAACTACGAAATTTTCTTGTTTTACGACACACGGGGTAGTGTTTACTAAACATCGCGTGAGACATGGCAAGATATTATCTATGTACGGATGAACAGAAGTGAAACAAATTACTTTACTACTATGGTGTAAACAAAATTAACGGTTTGTTTTAACCATTTTTTTCTTCCTTGAGACAGATTATTACTTTTTTTTTACTGAAAAAAAACAGAATTGCCTGAATAACTTACATATTCACTTTGGCGCTGTTTTACTGAATGTGGAAGTGCCGCGATTCCGAAACTTAATATATTAATATATATATATATATATATATATATATATATATATATATATATATATATATATATATATAATGATAAAAAGTATTATAAATATATAATAATAATAATAATAATAATAATAATTACTTTTGTCAACGTTTTTTCTTATTAGTGTTACTGTTTACAAATTAGCGTGCGGCGTGCACCAATTTTACTCTAAAAATGTATGCGCGTGGGACAATTTCACTTTAAAAATTGACGTGTTAATTATGGCTAGTATTGCGTTCCATAGTTGCGGCAAAATCAGTTAGTGCAAAAAAATTTTCTTACTTCTAGCAAATGAAGTAGTTTTTTCCAAGTACATAATATGACATCCGCCACAACTTTTGTCTTTTACGATTCATAATACTTCGGGCTATATTATATTAAAATATTTTGAAAAATTTCGAACACGAATATGTTCAAAAATGATGTTTAAAACCGATAAACTCGATCAATACGATCAAATGAATAAATGTCTCTGAAAATAAAAATTATTTCGTAAAACTTTTTTTTTTTTTGCATTTCAATAAATCACAGTATATTTTATTGAGAAAAGGTAAAAAAAAATTCAAAACATAATAATATTGCTTTTATTTCCACTTTTTATTTGTGCATTCACGGACCAGTTTACTAAAACAGTTTACGTAAAATTTAATAAAATTAATCCAATGTGTTTTTTAAAAGAGTTTAGTTTTATATAAGAAAAAAAAATCGCCGGATGACAATATATTTCGTTCAATATTTCATAAAATGAAACAGGGGGGGGGGGGGGAATCACGTAAAAAAAATATTTTCCCTAATATATTTTAGGAAAACAGCATTTTAAAGATAAATTAGTCCTATAATGAATAAGTATTGAAAATTTCGTGAACATCTGGCCATAACTTGATTTATGCGAGATTTATTAAAAATGTGCCTATCACAGCGCACATAAATGCTTATACATAAGAACGTTAGTTTATCACGTAAAAAAAAGTACACAACATTTTAACTTCACATTTTCATGAGTTTCGTATGCTGGAAAAAATTCTAAAAAATCATCAGCAGTTTATTTAATGTATCCTCTTTTGAATGGTAAAAAAGTTTTGT
This sequence comes from Sepiola atlantica, assembly GCA_963556195.1. Classification (NCBI taxonomy): domain Eukaryota; kingdom Metazoa; phylum Mollusca; class Cephalopoda; order Sepiida; family Sepiolidae; genus Sepiola; species Sepiola atlantica. The sequence goes on from OY744515.1 coordinate 79,293,519, forward strand.
TGATAATCTTAATCTAAATTAAAGTTACATCGTGTTATATATAGGAGGGGGTAAATAGTTCACAACCAATTGGAGGTCCCTACTCTACATTAAATGGGTATTGAATCGGGTGTACCATGAGAATAAGGGAAGCCCACTTGCAATATTGCATCATTGTGCTTGTTCTACAAGTACTTCCACGGATTGTGCTTCGATTAACTTATTGTACCTGTACCCCCATCAACGTAAATACCCCTAATCCACTCGACTAGCAGCAAAATCGCACCCTCCTCTGAAAATCTTTTAGTCTGATAGCTTCTTTCCTAGGGCCGCTTGCCTTTGGAATCTCCCCCCCCCTGCTACGTATTTCCCCGATTGTTCAAAGGCAGCAAGCATTCTGACAATTCGGCCGCCATAAGTCAACTAGGAACAGACAGAAATTTATAGCGTCAAAGAAAAATGTGTAAGACTGCGATAGGTTAAGCAGAGAGAATGTATACAGAGATGACCAGAAAACGCATTCAGTCGCAGAAACTAGATACTTGTGATTTCTGGAAAATGTTCAATAGTGTGGTGAACAATGGGCAATAACCAATTCCACTGCTATCAAACCACAATGATGTCGTTTGCACGGCAACTGAAAAGACTGAACTACTTGCCAAGTGTTTCGCCTTAAACTCCACTTTGGACTCTGCAAACTACTCTCTCCCAAATTTTCCATTGCTGACTGAAGCCACACTTGATGACCTGGGCATCACCCCATCTCATGTCCAGTACATCATAAAAAACTTGACACCTCCAAATCAGGTTGGCCTGATCTTATACCAGTAATGACAATAAAGAAATCCTCTGCTGAAGTGGCCCCTGTCCTCTCCAAACTCTACAACAAATGCCTTGCCGAATCTTGCTTGTCTGATAGCTGGAAAATTGCCTTTGTGTACCAGTCTTCAAGGATTCTTGAGATAGAACTAACCCTCAGAATTATCGCCCTATCAGTCTACTCCCGGTCTTCGCTAAAATATTTGAATTCTTAATCAATCTAACGATAGTCCAACACCTCGTTAATGCTAAACTTCTTTTTGACCATCATTATGGGTTCAGGCAAGCACGGTTTACTGCGGATATCGTAACGGTCATCTCCGGACGCATATACCATACATTGGACAAGGCAGATGAAGCTATGGCGGTAGCACTTGATATATCTAAAGCCTTTGACAAGGTCTGGTATAAAGGTATTATCATAAAATTAATTCATATAGTATTATTGGACGAATGTTTAATATAAGATCTTTCCTAACCAAAATAAATGTCCAGGTTGTCCTCGATGGTTGTTTATTCAAACAACATGATATAAATACAGGTGTACCCTAGGGATCAATCCTTGGACTTTTATTGTTCCTGATTTTCATAAACAACTTACCTGATGATATTGTGCCTGAGATTAGTATATTGACTGACAACACAACACTCTACTCTCGTCATGTGTGCAAAACGGACACGCACATATCCGAGGCAATGGCCGAATCCTTAGAAGGTGACCTCCAGTCTGTAGTGGAGTGGAGTTATAAATCGATGGAAACATTTAATGCTGCTAAGACAAAGCTTCTTTTCCTTCAACAACTACAAGAAACCTCTTCAACCATCGATTGCCATGTAAATAACACCCTACTTGATTGTCCATCGTTCAAACTCATCGACCTAACATTCACAGGAAACATGAATTGGAACAAATACATTGATGACATTGGCAAGGCTGCTGCAAAGAAGGTGGGCTCCCTCTTCCGTGCTGAAAAACTTCTTACACCTGACAGTATCCTAAAGTCACCATCCGCCCATGCATGGAGTATTGTTGTCACATCTGGGCTAGTGCACCATCCACTAGTCTCTTCCTCTCAAACAAAGTCTCCGAAAAAGTTTCTAATCTAATAGGTCCTTCACTATCCACCAGGCTCCAGTCCCTGTCCCATCGCCGCAATGTTACACCCTTTTGCTTGTTTTACAAGTACTTCAATGGAATGTGCTTCGATGAACTTGCTGCTCTGGTGCCCCCTCGACGTAAATACACTCGACCAACCCGACAATCAGCTAAATCCCATCCATTCCCTGTGGAAATCCCCAGATGCCGGAGAGCCTTCTACTCAGATAGCTTTCTTTCCTCGAGCTGCCGGCCTTTGGAATTTCCTACCTGCCCCCTGTTTCCCCGACTGTACTGACATGCAGAAATTTAAAACTAATGTAAACAAGCATCTCGCTGCACAGCTCCCAATTTAGGATGACCCCAAAAACGTTCACCCTATTTTCAGTAGCCCCTTACATCTACAGTGGAAACTTGCCTTATTTGAAGTGAACTATGTTAACGAAAAAAAAAATACACCCTGCCACTAATATAACCCTTTCTACTTTCAAATGATCACGCCCTTTGTATATTATTGACGCCGCCCTCTCTCGGGACGCGCTCCTCTCCACATTAAGACCCACTACTGTAAACTGTCAAATAGAAAGTAATTCAAGTTTAAACAAATAAGACAAACGTATTATGATTCATTTTGTGTTCATATACCAACGGGAAACGTTATTTTTCACACGTCCCTCTGTCGCATGGATCTTGGCTTGGATAGAATCTATAAACGATGGTCGCGTCATTGGAAATGTACTAAGATCCACGCCGACAGTTCACATGTAATGAATAACGAATGAGCAAAAATGGATGAAAATGCTTGTCATAAATGATTGGGTATGGTCCAGTGTCAAATTCATGAAAAAGGTGACGTGAATGAAAAAGAGGAAAACACGGTTAACGGAGAAAACATTTCTGTCGATAGAAACGTAGTTATGTCAAAGGTATTTTGAGTGAGTACATTGCTCGTTTAGAAAAGTTAAAAGTTCTCGTGTTGGTAGAATGTTCGAAGCGTGAAAGAAAACAAAAGTGTCAAAAGTGTGTATGTCTATATTCGTTTTTGGTTTCTCTCCTTTTAAAAATATTATTTTCATTTTCTTTAATTTGCTGCGGACGGAGCATTCTTCCAAATGCCATACAATCACTCGCTATTTACAGACTCTAACCGAGAGCTCTTTTCAGGGGTTTGGCTGTTCCCTTGAGTGCAGTTGTTCGGTCAGTGTGAATATGCGTGTGTGATTTCATGAGACATTGTGCGTAAGCAGTCTGTGTGTGAGTGAGCTCAGAGTAACAGGCATTGTAGCATTGTGCGTGATTGTGAATGCGAGAGCCCATGTGTGTGTGTGAGTTGAGTAGTCATTGGCTATCCGTCAGTGTGTTGGCTAAGATCAAAGTGTAGTATCTGTTCCGATGGATACTGCACCCCATACTGGTGTTATTTTGGCCCTCGGGTCTTGATTTATGCCGGTCAATGGGTTTGTCCTGTGCAGTTTTGGGAGGTCCACCTTCCCAGGCTTCGCCTCCCCTCTTTGGAGAGGAGTAAGTTTATTGCTTACTGCCTGAGGCGCCCCTACCGGGGAATGCCGACGGGGCTGCCCAGACAATTTTTAAACCCCACTTTCCCGACCCGACCTTGGGTCACATCTTACTTGTGGGAGTAAGATAAAAACTGGCCTTGTGCTTAACTCCTGGGGAGGAGTAAATCAATATCCGTAAGTGTGTGCATATATGATGCCGTTTGTTAGTGCGTGAATATGTAAGTGGAGTAGTCGTTTGCTATTACCTCGTCTGGTCTCGAAGGGCAAGGGTTGAGCGTAATGTCGTGCTGCGTTTTGTTTTATTTTTGATACCGTTGAACTTTCTCTGGGTTTTTGGTTGTCGCGTTGTTGTTTTATAAGAAATTGATATTTCACAAGTTTATCGTTTCAAACGAACGGGAAAACATTTTCATTGGTTGAAAATTGAAGAATTAGCAAATTTATGTTAGATAATATTCTTCTTTATTTCGGGACGGCGAAAAGAAAAGAGTAAGTTAAACGAACAGAGAAAGAAATCGAGTAGCTTATACAAGCTAGTAAAATTGTACGTTAGTCCTCATCGCATCTCACCCCTCCTACACACACACACACACACACACACCTCAATCGCATCAAAGAAACAAAAAAGTTTCCTTTTTTATTTTATTCATTTGTGTTGCTGGGGTGTTATTTATTACACTTTTCGGCAAATTTAGTCTTCACTCTACGATTTTTCACTAGAAAATTAATAATAGTCAATTCTCATTTCAGTTACGTAAATTATTTAGAGATAAAAAAAATTGTTGTTATTAAACACACACACACACTAAAGTATAGCGAGTGGCATCGTACAAGTGAAAGGCCGCAATGAAAACTAGACCGGAAAAGGTAATCGCCATCTTTATAAACAAGCCGAGAACAAGGATAAAAGCTAATAACTCAAGTTGATAACTTTTTAGTTAAGGACAGGGAACCATTTATTAAAATAAACAAATAAATACAAAAGCAAGGAAAAACATTATTTTACCATTTCTTGGAGGTGTTAATTAACCCCCTTTCCCAAATGGTAAAATGTTTTAGCTTTAAAAAACAACAAAAAACAGGTTCCTCCTCGTTGTTTGATATGCTTATAACGATGGCGACTATATTTTATCGACAGAGTTTTCATTTTGGCGTCTCACGGGTACGATCGAACTTGAAAAAATACATTATGCCATCAATTTATCTATTTTTTACTATAACATGGTTTAAGTAAAAATAAATTGCTTTTTTTAAGGAATGTCAAAACTCATTTCACTCGAAATAGAGGTGTTGTCTGTTCCGTTTGACTGTCTTACTTTCTTCTGTTGCTACTAAATATGAGTGAGATTGTTCTAGTTTCTTAAATTGTTATACAACTTAATTCTAACGGTATTGTGTAGTTTTAATTATGGGAATTCTTTTGTAGTTTTCATTTTTTTTCTGCTCGTATGGCATGAGAACAATTTTGTCGTGTTGTATGTTTGGGAGATTTGTTGTCAATGTTCTATTCATCATATGATTTGCAGGGGATGGAGAACCATTCTGTAATTTTGTCGTGCGTAATGCTAAGAGAGCTAATTGATGTTCTTCGCCACTTTTGAATGATTCTTTTAACGTCTTTTTTATTGTCTGAATATTTCTCTGAACCATACCGATGATACTTGATGATAATGTGGACTGGTTTTCGTGTGATGAAGATGCCACTTTTTAACAAATCATTTAAATTAAACTGAATTGAATTCTGGACCGTTGTCATTGATAACTGTTTGTAAAATGCCGAATTTGGCAAAAGTTTATTTTATTTTTTTATTACAGTTTTTGACTGGCAACCGTTTATTTAGTGTAAATCAAAACATCTTGTTGTGTAGTCAATGTTGCTTTTTGTAACAAGCATGAACGAAAAAGAAATAGTATTGAAAGATCGAGAACGAGAGAGGGAGATGTAAAGACGTGCTATAAGACAGGAGATTTTTATTAGACTGAAGTTTACACAAACAGGAGAGTTCCAACCGTCTCGTAACAAGGGAAATAACTGGGCGACGCTAATTGTCTTGTGTATGTACTAGATGATGATGATGATGATGTTACAGATATTAACACTACCTACCTGGATAAATTTTTTTGGTGTATTTTTACTTATTTTAAAGCGTTTTTTTTTACTTCCAGAAAAATAGGAGGTTCGAAGAGTTCACGTTAGAATGAAAGACCAGGTGATGCTTCGAGAATCGCCCAAAAGTCGTAAATTAAACAAAAATGCAACTAATGAAATATACAGTTCGTTTGAACATTATTTGGAGCGATTCTCGGAGCATCATTTTTATTTTTAATTTATTTTTCAGGTTTTCTATTGCAGACTAGAAGACTTTGAAAAACAAAATGTCAGCCACGTGAGATATGATGGTTTGGTAGCTATAGTACAAAGTATTCTGAAATAAATAAGAACTTAAAAACAAATCCAGTAAGTAAAATATATACAGATCGGTTGTAACTTAAATATTGGTTATTTTGTCGTTTCCCATCCAAAATGGCGGGCAACTTTGACGTCAAAGAACCGTTTGCTTTTTTTGAACCGGTGCTTTAAAAAATCTGTCTCCTCGTTTAAAGATGGGAAACGAAAACACGTTTTGGATGGGAAACGACAAAATAACCTAAATATATGATCGATTTGTGACATTTATTAGTTGTATTTTTGTTTATTGTTTTATTTTTCAGTTGTTAAACAAACGAGACTGAATCTTCACATCAGTTGGCCTTTTAAATTTTTTTGTAAGCCTTCGAGACAACGGTTGAAAATCTGAAAAAATAACCCTAAAAATCAAACCTTGGTGCAATTTTAGTTATAGGGCGATGCAGTTAATTATTTTCATGTAAAAGCATTATGTTGTACTTACTCAGTCATATTTCATCTCTCACGGCACGAAAAAGAATTTAAAAATATCAAGCAGAACTTTAATTAGAACGATTTTTCCATTTCCATAAGGGAGATATGAAATGTCGAGTCGCTGCCATTTTCGGAGTGGCCAGTTAGCTAACTAAGGGCAGATAAGTGTCGCGAAATTGGCGCCCGAGCCGACATTTTGGCTGTGAGCGGTCGATAGAATAGACAAGGGCATTAACTCCGTTTTTATTGTTAGGATTATAAAAAGAAAGAAACACATAAGCAATAATAATAAAATATATATTTATTAAATAAAAAAAATAGAAAATTAAATACTTTGTTCACCGGGATACTTTCCACGGTATAATTTTCTTGTTTTTTTTTTTTGTTGTTTTTTTTTCATATTTACATGGTAACAGCGACCAAATATGGATAATAAAATATATATGTATTAAATAAAAAAATAGAAAATTAAATAATCTTCAAAAGTACTAATTAGGTCACACGTGCCTACCTAGGGGACCCAATTTCGCGACACTTATCTGCCCTTAGTTATCTAACCGGCCACTCCGAAAATGGCAGCGACTCGACATTTCATATCTCCCTTATGGAAATGGAAAAATCATTCTAATTAAAGTTCTGCTTGATATTTTTAAATTCTTTTTCGTGCCGTGAGAGATAAAATATGACTGAGTAAGTACAACATAATGCTTTTACATGAAAATAATTAACTGCATCGCCCTATAACTAAAATTGCACCCAAACCTTTAAAAAAGTTCCAAAACTGAAAATTAACGCAGATCGATAGAAGATTATATATTCTGGCGTTTGGTAAAAAGTTATTTGCCCCCCCCCCCCATTTGTTTGAAAAATAAAAAAAATAAACGAGTTTGTTTTGTTCAAAGTGTGAAAGAAAACAAAAGTGTCAAAAGTGTGTATGTCTATATTCGTCATGACTCGGAAATCTCCGTAACTGAAATTCTTTAGATGTCTCTTCGGCAAAAGAAACAACAAAAAAAAACTCACTAAATAGATTTAACGTAGAAATTATTACTAATTGTGCTCATTCTTCTGAGTTAAAGATGCAAAATTTATCCAGTTTTCTTGGACAGAAGGAAAAAAGTAAAATCAACTTTCCTTTTGAAAAGCAAACGCGTCAAAAAAAAAAACAAAAAAAAAACTTGACTAATTAAGAAAGAAAGAAACAAACAAACAAACATAAAAAAGGACGAAGAATGAAAAGTGAGTTTTATTTTATTTTCCTACTCCCACCCTTTCTTATCGCCTTCTCTTCCTTCCCCTTCTCCTGTTGCTGGCTGCTGCTGCTTCACGGCCGCATTTTCAGCGTTTATTCAGCATCGGCGACTTCCACTAAAGATTATATATTCTACGACTGGTCACGATCATATTTTTCTGATATGTAAGGTACCACAAGCGCACAGAGAGGGGTTCGAAAAAAATTTAAAAAAAGGAACCTCCTCTTTCTCCTTAATTCCTAGGGAAAAAAACTTGCTTCAGTCTAAGTAACGAAACAACAAAACCAAAACGCTTACTTTGATTTGAAAGCCTTAGAGCAAGGATCAATGTGTAGTCTCTGTTCTGACCTCAGAAGTGTAGAAATCCTTCGACTGGTGAAATTTGTATGTTTGAACCCAGTGTGCCTTATTTTAGGAAGCTGCCCCCCCCCCCACACACACACATTAATAGCCGAGCATGTGTCTAACTTAGGCCTCGCGAGGAGGTAAGCAAATAAGGCTTACCCCTCTAAAAAAACCCAACTAAAGCCGATATCAAGACTCTCTTTCGCGATAACACGCGTGCCGCACTTGCAAAAAGCCCGAATAATAATAATATTAAAAAATACTTTATTTACAAAAGGAATCTTATATATACATAAATAAAAGGCTTATCTGTCTGTCCTACCTTAAAAAATGAATCGAGGGCCAACTATTTAAACGAAGCTTTTACGCAAGAATATTGGCTTGCGATATTTTGTTTTTGTTTTGTTTTAAGAACTTCTGAATTTACGGATGGATTTTTACCTAGGAAACGCCTGACATGGTTATTGAAAATTTCGCGATTATATTTTTCTGTGGGATAAATTTATCAGTGGATTTGGTATCGTGTTTTCTAATCCATAAAACGAAGACTGTTTTCAGAACCGTGTTCTGCGACTCAAACGGATCCAAACTAAGAATTAAGTCATCTGAAAGAAACGTACAAAAAAGAAAGAAAAAAAAAAAACAAGGATTTAATTTTTAAAAAGTCAACGGTCATTTAGGTTTGGATTCGGTGTTTTATCGTTCGAAAGAGTTTATCAACATTACATAAAGTCACAAAGATAGGAAGGTGATTATTATTACGGGTGAAAAAATGACGAAAAAAAAAATCCTTCGCACTAATATTCATATAAAATAACGTCTAAATCGGTGAAACAAAAAAAGAAAGAAAACGTTTCAAACTGAAAAGTTTTAAAAGTAAAATAAACCGGTATAAATAAAAATTGATGTAAAAAAAAAACGAAAGAAATAAAAAAAACGAAAGAAATAAAAAAAACTTCCCATGAAAATAAATTGAAGGCAGGGGGTTGGCTGACTTGCTATTTGCTTTCTCAATTCCCTTAAACAGATTCGATCGGCAGTCGACTTCATAGAATGGCGGATAAGTCGACTTTATTAATGCTTTAGTGATTTGAGAATTGATTGACATTGTGGATTTAATTTATTTCTCAAAATAAAAGACGCCGATGCTATTTTTGGTAAAACCTGAATTTACTCCTTAAAAAAGTTCAAGGAAATATTACTGGAAGAGTCGATTGAAAACCGTGTTTTTGTGGGTTTTTTTTTCGGAAGGTCTGGTTTACTTGTTTTACGGCATATCAACCTTTTTAATTCTGTTTTACGGCATTTTGAGGAGTATATTAATGCCGAAACTAAATAACGCCTATTGTATCTACAAGTTGCTATTTTGATCATAAAGAGATGAAGTTGTGGGTTCATACCTTTCCCAATGGTATAAATGCGTAACTAGACTAGATTAGTTTCCGTGGTTCTTTTCCACTAAACACGCCCCCCCCCCTCTTTTCGGAGCGACGAATGAAACGGGCGAAAACAAAAGAAATGAGGAAATGAAAAGTATGTGAGCTTTTTTTCACTTAATTGAAAACATGTGAACAAAATTATTTTGGGGGGATTTAGCTTTGAACAAAATAGTATTTTTGTTTTAGCCTTCTGCCTTCAATATGATAGAACACTTTTTTCGTTAGATAGAAAAAAAACTTGTGTGAAATACGCAAAAAAAACTGCTAGATTTTTTTTTTTATATTTATGAAAAGTTTCCGTTATTTTCTCCTTCCGATTTTGAATATTGCATTTTCTTGCTCATTTCTTCTGATCAGTTGTGTTGAAACTCGGCCTCTTTTAAGTCTTGAGAAACAATGGACACCCCCTGTAAGGCTACAATGCGCAGAGAGTCTATAGTGAAACAAGAGTTGTGCAATACTTCACCGCACCTCTTCTGAACCGGCATAGCTTTTTTGTCCAGTGACAAGAAGTCCAAGTCGACTGGAAACCATTCCGGTATAAGCAGAGAAAGACTGGTGTTATTTCGGAGTTTTCCTTCTCAGACTAGTTGCACAACCTAGGCTATTTAATCCTTAAGTGGAGGGAGATTCATATTGGGGGAAGTGATGCATAACTCAACCGCCACGCTGATTCCATAAATCGCCCTCGTAACAACTCGCGCCACTCCTAGATACTAAAACGAAAAAAAAAAAGTCCATGTAGAAACTTGTCAAAAATGCGGACTATTTAATAGAATCTCTTCTTTTTAAGACGAAAAAAAACCCAACAAAACTAGTTTTAGGTGTGGACCTCTTAAACATAAAATATTGAATCATTATCAATAGAGTCTAAAGATTATATATTCTACGACTGGTCACGATCATATTTTTCTGATATGTAAGGTACCACAAGCGCACAGAGAGGGGTTCGAAAAAAATGTAAAAAAAAAGGAACCTCCTCTTTAGAAACTAAACAAAACAAACAACTAGTGTTTATATCGTAACACGCGTTAAAGCTTGTTTCGCTTTGTTTATGAAATGGATTAGATTTAAGTGATTACAACAAGCTGCCATATATTTATTGTATCGCAACTCTTTAAAATTAGTCTTTTAAGTGTTCAACCCTAACAATTGAAATACATTTAAGTTAAGCTAATCGTTTTCCAAAAGTGTTAAAACTTCCGGCTTTTAGCTTTTTTGTCAACACTTTGTTCTTCTTTCAAACTTAATTTAAAATTATTTAATTAATTATTACGATTTTAATTTGGTTTATATATGGAAAACATATTTTTATACTTCTACACTATTTGAACCGAGCCGTTTTTTTTTTAGCTCTAAAAACTAAGCTTTAAATTTGAGTCGGTTCAAATTCTGTAGAAGCACCTATATTATTTATAATTCAATAAAAATAAAAGATTTAGAATAACATTTTCTTGACCGGGAAATTTAGAACTAGCTGTATTTACTCGGCGTTGCCAAGCGGAGGAGCCGGGAGAGAAAACCAAAACAATTGAATGCATAGTTATCAAGGTTACGTAAGGCGAGAAACACACGCGAGATCTTGTCTGATAATTTTAATTAATACAGAGATTTCATTCATTTTTTAAAAAATCCGAGATGGAAAACTTAACGCTTCCCTTTGCCACTTTATCTACAAATAATAACAAAACTGTTAATGTTTTAGAAAAATAAGAACTTTAAAAGAACACAAACAATTCAAACTCTTACTATTGCTACTATTCGATACTTACTCTACGACTCTTGCCTTTTTGTTTGTTTACAAAACCCGGTAAATGACGCAGGTATTTATCTTCCTCCCACAGCAGTAAGATGTGACACAAGGTCGGAAAGTGGGATTTGATTAGTCAGCACCCTAGAGGAAGAAGAGCCCCGTCGGCATTCCCCAGTAGGGGCGCCTCATGCGATTAGCAATAAACTAACCCCTTCTCAAAGGGTGAGAAGGCAAAGCCTGGGAGGGTGAACCTCCTAGAACTGCACAGGACAAACCCATAGACCGGCGGAATCAAAGGCCAAGACGATACCGGTCTATAGGGTGTAGTATCCATCGGAACAGATACTACACTTTGATATTAGCCAAAAGGCCAAGAAAAACGCAATTCAACGCTGAAACAGTTTAGGCTTTTTTGCCATTAGAGTTTTTTTCTAAAAAATAAATATTTTCTTAATTTTTGGCAAAACTTCCTAAATTCACAGAAGGGAGTTTGGTTCTGTGATGATTTAAGTAACGCTACTGTCATTTTTTTTTTTTTTTTTTTTTCGACCGGCGAAAATAATATTTGCGATTGAACTTGCTTCGTAATTTAAAAATGTTCGGCTGAATGCTGAGTAATAACAACACCCACTTTTTTTCATTTTATAAATGTGTTTTATTTACTCCTCCCCAGGAGTTAGGCACAAGGCCAGTTTTATCTTACTCCCACAAGTAAGATGTGACCCAAGATCGGGTCGAGAAAGTGGGGTTTGAAAAGCCAGCGCTCGAGAGGTGAGCACTCTGGCCATTTAAAAATTGCCTGGGCAGCCCCGTCGGCATTCCCCGGTAGGGGCGCCTCAGACAGTAAGCAATAAACTTACTCCTCCCCAAAGAGGGGAGGCGAAGCCTGGGAGGGTGGACCTCCTAGAACTGCACAGGACACACCCATAGACCGGCGTAAATCAAGCCCCGAAGGGCAAGACAATACCGATCTATGAAGTGCAGTATCCATCGGAACAGATACTACACTTTGATCTTAGCCACAACAAACTCTGTAACTTTATAACATTATTGATCCCAGGAAGAAAAAATAGCTGGGCTTGAAAATCCGTAATTTTTCACATCGTACAATAACCACAACTAAGTTAACAAGCAAAACTACTGATTACTTAACTATTAGTTTTATAAAACTACTGATTACTTAACTATTAGTATTGCAAAACTACTGATTACTTAACTATTAATATTGCAAAACTACTGATTACTTAACTATTAGTATTGTAAAACTACTGATTACTTAACTATTAGTATTGCAAAACTACTGATTACTTAACTATTAGTATTGTAAAACTACTGATTACTTAACTATTAGTATTGCAAAACTACTGATTACTTAACTATTAGTATTGCAAAACTACTGATTACTTAACTATTAGTATTGCAAAACTACTGATTACTTAACTATTAGTTTTATAAAACTACTGATTACTTAACTATTAGTATTGTCATGTACTGTAGTATCTGACATGTAATTAATATTCTTAGACGACACCCGATCGATTATTCGTTGCGCACATCGTTAGGTTTGTTTTATATTTGACTAGCAGTGCTACCCGGCGTTGCCCAGGATAACAAAATATAATTAAAAGAATCGCATGTAATATCTTTCTTTTAACCCCTCTTCTCTATCTCTCTGGCAACTGGTTCAATATAAGAGAAAGAAAGAAAAAAGAGAAAGCTGGCTGGCTGTTTAAGCTAATTTCATTTTTTTAACAGTCACCATTAAGAATGTATAATAATGCAGTGATTTGGTTACGCTTTTTTTTTAAACAATAACCAGGTCGAGGTCATGTAAGGTTTGCAGTTTCTGACATTTAGCCGGAAACACACGCACATAATGAAGGCTTTCCTTTAAAACTTTATATATTAGATCAGTATTAGGATCGAATTTTGTATTCGATCAGGTCACAGAATTTTGGATTCATGGAGTTTTATTTATTTATTATTTTAATAATTCGAATGCATCGAAATCGAAAAATGTCATGTTAGTTGAACGGATCTGGCCGGGATTTCCTTCCCAACTCATTGTTTTCTCGAAGTTATTATCCGTCCATCAAAAGTTACTTACCGCCTGTTCTTTCCCTCTTCTGAGGGAACATACACACAAGTATATATATATATATATATATATATTATTCACCTCCTTTATTGAATGTTCTTCGCTGGTGTGGATAAAAACAATTAGGGCAAAACTCCACGAACTTTGATTTGCGAAGGGGCGTTGCTTAACTTAAACATTTTTTTTTTCAAAAAAGCCGAAAAAAATGTACGAAGAACTGGGAAATAGTGTTCAATTTTTTATTTATTTCAAGAAAAAACTAAGTTATTTTAACCTATAGGAATATGTATTTTTACGTATGTCAAAATATGTATCAAATTTTGGAGACTACAGTTTTTATGCGTAAACGATTACATTAATATATTTCGTTTCGTATGTCAATATTTTTCATTTTGCACCTAAACGTTTGTTTTTCATTGTTTTGATCAAGAAGTTTAATAATTTTCCCATGTTAATAAATTTTTAATAGCTTGTATTTGTCCAAGTTGAAGGGGAAAATATTTAAAAAATACGGTCATGTTTACAATTTGTTTTTAAATAGGATTTATAGAAATTTTTGTTTTAGTTTTCGCTTACTTTATTTTTGATTTCAATTAGTATTCGATTTATAGGAGATAAAAACAATAATTGTATTTATAAAAGTTACGTATAGGCGAGAAACAACAATTTTGTCTGATAGTTTTATTAATACAGATTGTAATTTATAATGATTTATTTGGTTGAATTTAAAAATTAATTTATATTTTGAATGTTAAAAGAAATATATTCGTTTTTTTTTCTTTGTCCATATTAATTTTTAATTTAATCGATTAAATAATTGAAATGTCTTAAAATTAGCCCAGTTTAATTCGGTTCAGTTTTATTTTCAAAACTACTTTGTTTCTGCTGATTGTTAAAATTGAATGCAGTTTGTAATTGGTTTCTGTTGTATTTCGTTAAAACAAATCATGTACGCACATTATCCTAACTTAAACGCCTTATGCTTTAAACATTGAATAGACGTTGTCCCCTGTTCAACAGAAGACAAAAAAACGAATATCTCTTAACAAATATCAAAAGTTAGGCAAACATCCGCGCTGGTAGAGGTGGGGGGAAACACCACCCTCACTTGTACACCCTAGCTCTCTGTTCTCTTTCTTTCCCCTCTCTTTCTCTCACACCTCTGCTACTACCACGGCGATGAACGAACGAGGCGAATCCCGGCCCAAGTCAGTGCGCCGTGCAACAGTCAACCTGTAACATCACGACCCGTCTTCTTGAATCATTTACACGTGTGCATGCACATCCACCCGCATTCCTTCACATATCCTCGCTCTGTGAATGCTAACTATTTTCGATGTGTTTAATTGCAAAACCCAGTCAGTTTTTTTTTCGCAAAAAACGAAACTTTTTATGGTATTTAAACTCTACTACTATCAATTTAATTCAAGGATATTTTTTAAAATATTGACTTCTTGTAAAGTGTTTCATATTTACTTCTAAAGTCCCATTTTTCTAAGAAAATATAATCTATTTTTCAACATTCCAACTATATATATATATATATACACACACACACACACACAGATTATTTAAATATGAAGTTTTCTTTTCATCAACTGTGATCAAACTTGCCTACCTATTTCCTATTCCCTCCGCGACCCCAAACTGAAACGTTTGTCTTCTCTTTCCCAGGTTGTAGAGATGCGACTAATATTTATCCCTAATGAAAGCATTCTATTTTTTTAATTATTAAATTGTCAAGGAAATCATAGTTTAAAATTGTATATTCTTTTTCCAACTTTGTTGGATTACTTTCATGTTCACATGTCTTTGTATATTTCATTTATCGTCCGTAACAAGAGGCGACATGACCACGGCAGAACGAGAAATGTATTAAATTAAAACAAATTGAATTCTCTTAAGAGACTCTATATATTTATTAAAAAAAAAAAAAAAATTGCAAACTGGAAATCGACTTTTTCCCACCATGAAATTTCTGGTTCGTTACCTCTTTCAACAGAAGTGCATCTCTTTGGGTTACGTCAATTATGTTGGCATGTGCTACACTCTGTTCATATCGTGTGCGGCCCTCCTGTTGACAAGCATCCTCTACTTACCCGTGTTATATTCGCATTCAATCGTCACATTCCGGGCCCTCACTCTCTGGTGCTGGTTCATTTTCGCGAACTTATTAGCCAATTATGTTCTGATGTTGCTATCAGCTAAAAGGTCGGTCTTTCGGGGAAGCCCCTTGGAATTATGCGCGACCAGCACACAGCGGACTATCGCGCCCGACAGCACCGTATTAAACCCAGGTTTTACAAACAGGGAAGCATTCGCTGGTGCGAATGGTCACTCACGAACCTCTTGGAATTGGAAGTACTGTACAGTGTGTGACCATTACGCGCCGCCCCGTTCGCGACACTGCCCGTTCTGTCAGCGATGCATCCTACGCCATGACCACCATTGCTTGTTTACCGGTTGTTGTATCGGCCTGCACAATCAACGCTATTTCATCGTCTTCTGCGTCTACGGGTGGATCGGCTCCATCAAAGCGGCCACGCTTAGTTTATTTTATTTGAATTCTGTTCGCGCTTCCTCGCTCTACACCTATTTGCCCCCAACCGCCTTATTCAATCTGATCTTCGGGGATTTGGAGTTCAGCCTCTTTTGTGTCATGCTCTTGCTCTATCTGTTTTTCACCACTCATTTGGCCTGCACGTATTTCATGTGTTGGCAGTTGTTGTTACTCGCCCGCGGACAGACGGCTTACGAGTACGTCAAGGGTGTGACGCCTTTCCAGACCTCCTTCAGGCATCATGTGAAATCCGTCTTTGGACCTTACTGGTTGGCAAACTTCATCATTCCTCTGTTCTGGTTTAATCCGAGCATGGCCGGATCTGGTTTAGTTTGGGATAATCCCCAAACTAAGAAGATTTGAATAACCGTCGATCAGACGAGGATTTGTTCGTAATGATTTCGGTTTCCCTTTTGCTAATAACGAACGCACGTAAAAAGATATATTTAAAAGAAAAATAAATTCTTAAATTTTGTAAATAAATACACCAAAATGGATTGAATACAAGGTGTGTGGATATTTCTTTGAAAAAAAAATGAACTTCTGCATGAAAATCAAAAAACGTAAGCTGTTTTTTTTCCTGATATTTATTTTAAAATAAAAAAAAAAATAGTTTTCTCAACATTTTTTTGTCTTGAAATTTTGTTGGTACTTCTATAGAAGTGGACTCACATCCATCAGAATGTTTCCGATTACGATTTACGGAACAGACCGTAAATAGCCGAGGCAGTTTACGATTTGAAAGACGCGAAACAAAGTAAAAAGGCAGTCGACACTAAAGCATACGAATTCAAAACCAGATTAGGTTAGGGGTAGGGTTAAAAAAATGTTTAGCCCCACCCCCTAAAATAAAGTTGAAAAAAGTTCATCAAAAACAAGAAAAAAAGATTATTCACTCACTGATGTGAAGAAAATTATCAAAATTATTAAACCCATGACATTGAGTGAGGGGATTTTCATTGACCCTAACCTTAAGTCAGGAAAAGAAAATGAATGTTTAATTCGGAACTAGTTGTTTGTTTGTCAACCATTTCCGCAACTCTGTTGTAAACTGTACTAACTTTTAAGTAGATAGAATAATAACTTTTTAAAAAGTTTCCTTTTAGGCACCACCACCGTTGCAGAACTAGCGAAAGATCAGACAAAACTTTTTAATATACGCAACGTTATCCGGGTGTTGTAATAACACCAGCAATCTATCGACCCAGACTAAACAACGTTATCACTATTCCAGTTTAATCTATTTCACCTATTACTCGTAATGTTTTCCGTACTAATAAGTCACCGCTTATCAAGGCTCGACGATAAGGGTTTATGGGTTTGTCAGGTGGACGGTGGGACTGTAGCAGCAAGAACCACCTTGAGGATTGGAGGTGATGGTGGAAACTGGACAGAATTTGACTGAGAGGACTGCTCAACACGGTTTTGTTAATATTGAACTTGAAAACGACTGTTGTAATCAGCTGGGAAGCAGCCCCGTGGTATTGTGTTCCACAGACGCATAGTTATTGGAAAGAAACTCTGCTCATGGAAGTTCCGTTTAGTTCCAGGTACGCATAGGAAAAACGGATAATATTTCCAGTGGTTTTGGCTAAACGAGTTTTTACTGTGAATGTTTTACGGAGGGGGGGGGGCAGCAGAGATGGAGCTCAGTCGAGCACTTATGGAAATAATGATAGAGTAGGGAAAAACTAGTTGTCGCAATCTACGGAATCAGCTATGCCGAGTTCAAATCCTATCGGATCTATTGTGTTTAATTACGTACTAATACAATTGGAGAAAGGTATGAACCAACTCGTTCACCAAGCTACGGGTAAAATAATAAATTAGGTTCAACTAGTATTAATACTTAAAAATAGTTATTGACTAGAAAGAGTTTAAGTTGCTTTAAAACAGACGAATTAATTATCCTTTAAAGTTGAACTATGCATAGGGGACATGTTAAATACGTGAAAACATCAGAGAAGAACAACACTTGCATTTTCATATAAAAAATCGGAAGAAAATCTTTATATCAAAAACGGTACTTGTAATGAATGGGTATCCACAGGATTTCAGTATTTGACAGAGAATCCCTAGTCGATCCGGAAATAGCGAAGCAGTTTACGATTTGAAAGCCGTAGAAAAATATAAAAGGCAGGCAACACTAAACATGCGAAGGGTTAGGTTTAGGTTTAAAACATTTTTTAGTCCCTCAAAAAAAAAAAAAAAAACTTTCTAAAAAAAAAGAAAGTATATTGGATCCGTGAAGGATGGAGTGTTTTTGAAAGGTGGCTTTCAAATTGAAAACTGCTTCCACCATTTCCAGAACTGACTGGGATTCTGCGTCAAAGTACTAAAATCCTCTGAATACCAAAATAAACTTGCATAAAGTTCGGAAGTTTTTATTTAGAATTCAACAAATTCTTTCCTCTTTAAATGAGAGTGTATTCAATGTTTTACTGCAAATTTGTGTCTTTTGGTTTTATTTTAAAGCATCTAAACCCATTTTAGGGTTATTTAATGCCGAATTCAGTAATGTTGGTTAATGTTTATATGCTTCAAGTTCTTCAAATATTCTTTCACGGTGTTATTGTTTTTTTTTTCTTTATCGTTTTATTTTAGAGATTAATTTCTTTTGTAGTTTCTATATACTCCCCACGAGGGCAGAATTAGACACACGGTCGGTTTTTAATGTGGGGGAAATAAATCTCCCCAAAAAGGGGTACTCTGGATTGGAATAAAAATAAAAATTGCCTCAGTCTAAAAGGATTTCTCCCTTACTGACCAAGAACAGAAAATATAAAGTGTAGTATCAGAACAGATACTACACTTTGAATTATTTATTTGCAGATAATATTGAATTTTTAAAAAACAAATTAGACACAAGGCGACCAAAAGTGTGCTGAAATGAATATGGTGTTTCATCCTTGGTTTAAAGTGATAAAATTGTCTATCGTTTTCTTAACTAGAATCATCACAATCACCACAATACCACATTTACACTAAATGCCGTCCTACTTAAGATAAAACAAAATTTGTTGGAAATGTATTTTTTCATTAATATATTTACTACACTTTGATACTAACCAAAAGGCCAAGGAGCATTTAGAATGGCCGTGGAAGTAAGGGGAATAATGGCATGAATTCACCCTTCCTAATGCTCTCAAATTAGGGTCTCGTGATTTGATGCAGTTTTGTGATACCCAGGACATGCAAAGTTCTGTTTTCGTGTTGGCTTGTTACAGTTTATTGCTAACACTGTTACTTTCACACGATTACTAACACTATTACTTTCACACGATTGCTAACACTGTTACTTTCACACGATTGCTAACACTGTTACTTTCACACGATTACTAACATTATTACTTTCACACGATTGCTAACACTATTACTTTCACACGATTGCTAACACTTACTTTCACACGATTACTAACACTGTTACTTTCACACGATTGCTAACACTATTACTTTCACACGATTGCTAACACTTACTTTCACACGATTACTAACACTGTTACTTTCACACGATTGCTAACACTGTTACTTTCACACGATTACTAACACTGTTACTTTCACACGATTGCTAACACTGTTATTTTCACACGATTACTAACACTGTTACTTTCACACGATTGCTAACACTATTACTTTTACACAATTACTTTTCAGAAATATCTTTATTGCTGCAGAATCTCTCTGAATTATTCCGTAAAAGTACAGAATAGTTAACACTCGATACATCTTACAACTGAAAGCAACAACACCTAACTCATATAAAACATATAAATGCTAAGAGTCAGTCAGATCTTTTAAAACGAAGTAGGTTCGATAAAGAATTTCATTCTAATCCGTTTTATATAAATTGTGTGCTGTTTCTTTTTTATTTATGAATTAGCTTGTGTGGAAAAGATTTGAAATATTTTTTTAAAACCGTAAAAGAACAAAATATTTAACAGACGAGAACTCGTAAATAAAAAAAAATTGACGGAGCCTGTCTAGTTTTAATGCGTGGAAACATTTTTAAACGGTTAACTTTCTTACAAAGCGTTTACACGCATTTAAAACTATGCGTGTTCAATAGAGAATTTAATTCTAATGCGTTTTATATAAGTTGTGTGTTTATTTTTTTTTTGTTTTGGGTTTACGGATTCTCGCGTGTTAATTATTCTGTACTTTTATAAATAATGGTTATATGAGCATTTGTTTATAATAAAGCATTTGGATAAATAATAGTCGTCTTTTCTCATGAGGAGATGATTGTCCATCATAAAAGCATACATTTTACAATTGTAATCCTGACACGTTTAGTGTTCGTCTCAGAATTGCTGGTGTACATAACACCATATATGCAGATTGGAAATTCAACTTTTAGACATTTAATGTCACCGGAAGAAATTAGCATTTTTGGTATGAAAACAACTTCTCCAGTATCTCAGGCATGTACTATTTCCGTTTGATTCAGACCAGTCAATACCATTGCAGAAACGGAATTCAGCCGAATTCCTACGCAGCACAATTGGTCTTTCTTTCTTGAACATAAGTCGGCAAGACGCAGTGGACTATCTGCTAGAAAACTAATGAAGCTCAAATTTCAGGGCCCCTATTATCTAAACGACCCTGTCTCTTGAAGCAACATTTTCTTTTAAAGAGTATTTTTAAAGCAGTGTTTGTTATTAAAGTATAGATACAGGGTGACCTCCTCACAAAAAAAATGCCACCCATGGAATCGTTAATAAAATTCACAATCTTTTCTGAATTTTTTTTTTTTCATGGAAGTCGCCCCAGACCAGACATGAAGCCACTTGATGTAAGGAGCTAAAAGACAAAACTACTACTTCAAGTCAAAAACTCACCAACAATAAGTGTTAGATGGATAAATTCTGACCCAGAAAACAGTAATTCTTCCCCCTTTGTCAGAAACATCGCCCATGAAATGCGAGGACTAAAGGACAAAATAAGGGAAGTGAGAGTTACGAGACTGCCGAAAGTAAACCCAAAGTCTACTTTCTACTCTCCTAATCCAACCATATTCGATACAATTAAACTTTAGTCTATGGCTGATTTTTCTACCAAGTTGCAGTCATGAATCCCCAACAGTGTTTGCTGTATCGCCGTTCGATTATAACCCTATCCCTTACCCTAACCCATGGATACAACGTGCAAAATTGTCAATAATTCTGACACATTCCTCTTTTGGCTATGATGGCCTCTTCACCCCGAGAATAGTTTGAGATTGTTTTGATAGACATATCTTTAAGATAAGCATACCAGATAAAAATATTTGGGTTAAGGTTCGGCGAGTGTGAAGTGCATTCAGGATCACACTTTTTACTGATGAGACAATCATTAAAGTGTCCCCTATATCATTGAACGGCGATAAAATATTCTTGAATATTTATAACTAAAATTTAGTGGACAAGTCGGACATATTTGAAGTTTATTTGTACCAAGTATGGTTCGATTGCAGAAAGTATTTTGAATTTGTTAACGATTTCATGGGTTGCATTTCCCTGTATTTTAGTCATAGAATCTCAAGCCAACGTAAGTACATAATATTGATCGTAGAAAACGCTCTTTTAACTGTTTCATATAGCCCTAAATGATTCCCTTAATTGGCTAAATTTGAAAATGCTTTTTGGGGCTGATAACAATGAACCCTCAACTGAACCCCTATTGTATGGTTTATTTTCAAGGACTCCACTCATCACGCTGTTTCTTTGATAGTTGCGTTTCTATACCATTGCAAAAGTAAGAATACCCATTGAACGCTGTTAGATGTTGCCATATTGTTGCTTGTTTCAAAGGTGCCCCAATAATATATTGAGCTCCTGCGTCTCAAAAAAAATAACGATGTGGCCCCCTCAGCGGCTCTAAACTTAACACTGTATGATATTGTGAACATATTTGTATATTGCTCGTCGCGATATAACTGTAACTACTTGATAGATTGGATAAAGCAGTGATGTCTCACACAACAACCGTTGGTGATGGTGAATGTTGGCAAACAGTATACAATCTATTTCTATTTGTATAAAGTTAAATATGCATATATATTTGCATATGTGTAGTATAGGAATCACTCCTAAACTAATTAATCGACCATTATGAATTTTGAAACACAGCTGTAAGGTGTAAGTGTAGGTAATGTGGGCTATATTTAGTTTAAGTTTCATGCAAACAATGTGAAAAGAGCGTAGAAGTCTTTCGTGAGAATTCAGATACTTCTGATTTTTGTGAAATGTTAACAATGTTTTAGATATCAATTAATAAATAATCTTATAAAGTTGAGTTTATTTATGGAATTTAAAAGGAATTATATGGAACATAATATAGACACAACCACTCATCCGAAAATTCAAATATTTCAGCTTGCATTGAATTTGATACACAGACACTAATTAACAAGATCCCCTGACTCTTAATTTCTTCTTACGATTCCTTAAGTGTAAGCCTAGAAGTTTAGCGATTTTCTAGAATTAAAATCACGTAATGGATCTGGAATAAAGATTCTCTTGATTTTAATTTTCGAAAATGGACATAAAAGTTGTGCAAAACTATTCTGTTCAGGGAATTAATTTTACCCGCCCTGGGTATTATTCAAGTTATCCTATACAACAACTAATTCTAACACATTACTCAATTAGCACCGGATCTGACATAGATGGTGCCACTAATAAAAATCCATATGCTATTTTATTTGATATCGTTTATCGAAACGTAATTATTTTCTTGATATCGTTCATCGAAACGTAATGATTTTCTCGATATGGTTTATTAGAACGTAATGATCTTCTCAATATGGTTAATCGAAATGTAATGATTTTGCTGATATCGTTCATCGAAACGTAATGATTTTGTCAATATCGTTCATCAAAACGTAATGATTTTGTCAATATCGTTCATCGACACGTAATGGGTTTCTCGATATGGTTAATCGAAACGTAATAATAGTTCTCTTGATATTGGTCATCAAAAAGTAATCATTTTTCTGATATCGTTCATCGAAACGTAATGATATTCTTGATATCGTTCATCGACACGTAATTATTTTCTCGATATCGTTCACTGATACGTAATGATTTTCTTGATATCATTCATCGTAACGTAGTGATTTTCTTGATATCGTACATCGAAACGTTATAATTTTCTTAGTAACGTACAGCAGAACGTAAGGCTATTTTCGATATTGTTCATCAGAAGGTAATGATTTTTTTTTATATCAATCATCGAAACGTGATGATTTTCTTGATATGGTTCATCGAAACGTGATGATTTTCTTGATATGGTTCATCGAAACGTGATGATTTTCTTGATATCGTACATTAAAACGTAATTATTTTGTGGATATCGTTCATCAAAACGTAATGGTTTTCCTGATATCGTTAATCGAAACATAATGATTTTTATTGATATCGTTCATGAAAATGCAATTATTTTCTTGATATCGTTCATCAAAATGTAATGATTTTTTTCGATATTGTTTATCGAAACGTAATGATTTTCGTGATATCGTTGATCGAAACGTAATGATTTTGTAGATATCGTTAATACAAACGTATAAATGATTCTTTTGATATCGTCTATCGAAACGTAATAATAATTTTCCTGATATCGTTTATCGAAACGTAATGATCATTTTCCTCATATCGTTCGTCGAAACGTAATAATGATTTTACTGGTATCTTTCATCGAAACGTAATGATTTTCTTGATATCGTTCATCGAAAGGTTATGATTTTCTCGATATTGTTCATTGAAACGTAATGATTTTCGTGATATTGTTGGTCGAAACGTAATGATTTTGTGGGTATCGTTAATCTAAACGTAATAATGATTTTTCTGATACCGTTCATCGAAACGTAATAATGATTTTTATTTATATCGGTTATCGAAACGTAATATTGATTTTTACTTATATCTTTCATCGAAACGTAATAATTATTTTACTGGTATCTTTGATCGAAACGTAATAATGATTTTCTTGATATCGTTTTTCGAAACGTAATGATTTTTTGATATCGTTTATCGAAACGTTAAGTCAAGAAAAAAATGAAAACATTATTTCAATTAATGTTAATACCAATTGACTGTTCGGTGAAGGCCATTTCCGATCTGTTCCATAAATTGAATCGGAAACATTCGTGACGATATGGGTGTCGTCGTATAGAAGCATCTTATTTTGTTACCTTTAACATTCTTTTCTATTTTAGTAAAGCTCTGATCGAAGAAAAATAAAGATGGTTTTCGGTTTAAAAAAGAAGTTCATGGTTGGATCAATGGTAAAAAATTAGCTTTCGAATTTTGAAATAGTTTCAAATTAGTTTTATCAGATAAAATGTGATTTATTTGGAGATAATATCCTTATTTAGTCTGGATCACAAGAAACTTATTATTAAGAAAAATAAATTTTATTGACGACAGCTAGATTAGAAATAACATTTTTACCAATTCTAATCATTTTTAAAAATTGCTTTTGAAAGATAAATGTGAGTTTTCTAAAACGATTTCCGTGTGAATAAAGTCAAATTAGGCAAAATATTACTTAAGTTTAAGTCAAAACTATGAACGTGCAGTTATAATTGTACGATTCATCTAACTAAACTAAAAGAAAACTGTGCACAAAATCTCCTTAGAAGAGCAAAAACTTTCGGAAAAGCTTGAAACAAAATACCCCTCACGCACACGTCTTCTAAATCTTGGTTAGCGTATTCTTTCAAAATGTTTTTAAAAAAGTTTTACCTTTTCAAGTGGAAAGTTTCGTTTCCAACGTCAATTTATTGTAAAATGAGCTATTTCCCATCGAAATAGAGAGATAGAGGAATCCAGTATCATGAAAACGTAAAAATCTACACTTGTCTTGGTAATTTAGGACTCATTTTACAATGAATTAACGTTGTAAAAAAAAACTATCTTTAAAATGTAAGAACATACAAACCGGGGTTTTATTTCAGGATTCAGTGAAGAAAAAGCAATAGTAAACTGACGTAACCATTTATGTGGTAAATTCGGAGAGCACAATCATTTTTTACAAATAATCAATGGCGTCGAAATGTGCTTTGTGTCACATCTTGAATTTGTCCAGAGCCAAGTAAATTCCAGCTCAACACAAATGTAGATGTTGTCAATTTCTTTGCGCAAAAATGGCGGTTAAAATATGAGACCGGAAAGAAAAACACTTTCAAACTTGTATAAAATCTAAAATTATCATCACATTTTTTTTTAGGGATTGGAGAGAAATCTGATCTCATTTGCATATATTATTCTCCGAAGGAGATATTTTGAAAAACTTCATTACGAAAAAGTTGTTTATATTTTTGACCTACATAACGATTTGCATTTGAAAATTTAGGGCGTGTTTATAAAGAATGCACTCGCGTATTAAAGAAAAAAACATTCACTACAACTAAAACCATTATTGTATTTTAATAACATTTTCAGTCAGCGTTTAATTGAATCCATATAATATTAGCCTTGTCCCTACGTAGGAATAAACGTTATGACCTGTTACTCCTTATTCGGCATCATGGACTCACCCAGATGCATTGTAAATTTAATGCAAATTCCGTTATGTAAACCCCGATCGACGCAATTATCGATTGGAGCCACTGGTAACATTTTTTGTTTCGCACGCGTTGAATCTGGTGTTAACTGCAAATGATATTTCAAAGGAATCGACAACTCTGATAAACTGGTTGTTGCCCAACAAAGTGAGTAACAAGAACACCACTAGAGCTCATGTAACAATGTATTATGTTTTTGAAGTTGTCATGTGGGTAACTTTTCTTTTAGCTGGGAAGTGCACGAACTTAGTTATAATTTATCTGTGGGTCAAGTTTCTCCTATGCGTTTGTTCAGCGTCTCTGCACACTGGACTTCAAACTTCATTCACAACACGGCCATACTAACCCAGCTGATTTTTCCAAATTGTACTTGTTTAGTTATATTCCATTTCAGACCCGAGTAGGTTGGGTCAGCGAGAACCTATTTGATCCTCTTCTCTTATTTTCTAATTTAATGGGTTTGATCCCCCTTTTCTTTTGTTTCCGATAATTTCTTTTTTTGAGCGAAGGGTTCACCCATTTTTACTCCCATTTGTCATGGGCTCTGCTTTCAACTAATCTTCTAGACTTCATGGAAAATATGTAGGTTATCTCACCTTGGTAAAGATGTTGGCCGCAATGAGGAGACACAGAGAAACGATTAAGGGGTGAACTATGAAATGAAGCGCCAGGGCAGAACCAAGTTTGACACTAAGAGGTGCAGATGGTACCTGTAACTGCAGGGCGTCTCTTTTATCTCCATAAAATGATTTTCTTTATATCTTTAATCGAAACGGTTTGCCCTGAACCAATACACAGATAAGTAGACTATATTACATTGTACACTGATGAGCATTTGCTTATTTCAATCACCTTGACACCAAACCGCTAAACCCGATTTTCGTTACCAACTCCTTTCCTTACGACTGTGACTACTATCCAGTGTATGTGTGTATTAACGTTGTTTGTATGTTTCTTTAAAATGACCTATAGGGCGATCGTAAACGTACCCGCATTTGTTCAAAGTTGAAAGCAATGGTAAGAGACACCAAAAGCCAATTATAGAGATGCGGTGTTCGTATTTAAATATTTATTCAGCAGGAATGAAATACGTCACCACTATAGTCACAGGGGCTAACGAATCTGCACTGGTGCCTCCTCGACAGAAACACCCCGACAAACCCGACAAACTCGACACATCCGACATCCTACCCTTTCCGTGTATAGGTCACCGTATGCCGGAAAGCATTCTACTCTAATAGCTTTTTTCATCAGACTGTTAGCATTTGGAATTCCCTCCCTGCTCTCCGTTTCCGTGACTGTACCAACATGCAGAAATTTAAATGTAATGTAAAAAACAAATCGCTTCAAAATTCCCCACTTTAGGATGCCTCTATAAATATGTCTCCAAATTCAGAGTAGGATCTTGCGTCTCAGTGGCATTTATCTTATTTGGAGTGAATAAAAGTTGTTTTAATTATGTTTTTTAAAACGTTTTCTCCTCCTTTTTTACTCATTCTCTTCTCTCAATTCGTTTCTCTTTTCTTTTTATTCTTTATTGACGTCATTTATTTATTTACGTCATCGTCTTACTCTACCTATTATTGTCGTTCTATGAATCAGTAATCATTTGACTGCGTTTCCACAAGCTACAAAAAATCAATCAAGTTCTTTATACACTTGATTTTATTTTCTTGTCATAAAGAGAATTAAATACAGACATTTTGTCTATATTAGATTACAAAAAGGCCTCTCTCTTTACTTCGTGAGGTAATCCAATAATGGCTGTTTCCAGACACCGTAATGTTTTGAGGAGGCGAAATAGACGCCTATTAACCATTCACTGTAGATCTGAAATTATTGGACAAAAAAATACTTATTCAGAGTTGGTTGGCTGTTTTTTTTTAATCGTTGTTTGATTTTATGCCGAACGCGTACATATGTTTTGTATACGATTGGTTTGTAGAGTCATTTGTTTTGTAGGCGTATATTTTGTAAACAAAAATAGTCCGTAAACGATTGTTTCTATTTAATCCATAGACGGAGCCCTGGAAGCTACTACCATTCCGGGTCAGAGCGGACCTGATAGGAGTGGTAACTCAGAGGGTGATCCACCACTCTACGAAATTCTCGAATTGGAGCCTCACAACTGCATTCAGTTTTGTGTCATACCTAAGATGTTTGTTTATTTTTGTTATTTTTGGCGGGGTTATTAATTGATAAGGTTGGGATATAAAATACGCAATAAAATAATGTTGGACTGATAAAGAGTGATTTCTGGGCAAATAACCTAATTACTTATGGGCAATTTATGACAATAATTTGATGACATTGGATTTGAAGGTGACCAAGTTGTAATTAGCAAGAAATTAGTCCCGTTGTAACGTGTTCCACGGGTGAGAAGCCAAAACAATGAAACACTGTCCATGGAAATTACGGTAGGCACATAGGGAGAATCGAATGTCTTTATTCGTTGTGTTAAAAAGTAGAGTTTTCGCAGTGGATGTCTTACAAGGATAAAAATGAAGATTAGTCTCAGTCGAACATCTTCCATGTAAAGAACAATAGAGTAGAGAGAGACTTGTAACGTTGCTTCTATGATAAAGGAGTTGCAGGGAAGTGAAGCGATCACCTTCCACTAGATTTCGAAGTTGGTTCTCCCCTAAAATTATCTGAAATTTCTGGCAAAGAAAGGTTGCATGTCAATAACGAACAGATCAGATTTGCAATGTTTTGAAACAATAGACATTGCACACCGGTTGTGTTCTTTGAGATTGCAAAGAAAAAACTGGAATGTTGATGACAATATTACGATTCAACCAACATCTTCATCGAATTTATTTGTGGCATTGACGAAGTGATCTCGTAAGCCAGTGTAATTTCCACTTCTTAATGTTCACTTTTATCGTCTTTCATAGTTCAAGTTGTTGGTTTCTACTTGTAGGTGGTAATTTCTGAAATAGCTTTCATACATGCCAAATAGAATTGAATTTATTTCTTTTGATTTCTCTCAACTTTAGTAAGAGCGAACGTCGACATTTCGACTACGATAATATTTTATTCAAACACGAGTGTGAGCAGGAAATGTGGACAAAAGACGGTCACAAAATAACCTGGTCGGACGTGTCGGCTTTTTCCGTTCAGAACGCTATAGGCAGCCGCCCAACACACACACACACACCAACACACACACACAGACACAGACACACACACACACACACCAAGGAATATGGTGTACTGAGATCGAACAGCACTATACATTACGTTTAACATTAATAATCATAACTGCTTATGATCGGTCTAGTCGAAAGTCTCTTTCCAGAAGTAACGTTATTTATTCACTTCTAGACTCGATTATTAACTTTGTCTACAGTGTGTATGTCTCTCTTAAATATCGTACTCATGTCTTCTGTCTCTCTTAAATATCGTACTCATGTCTTTTGTCTCTCTTAAATATCGTACTCATGTCTTCTGTCTCTCTTAAATATCGTACTCATGTCTTCTGTCTCTCTTAAATATCGTACTCATGTCTTCTGTCTCTCTTAAATATCGTAGTCATTTCTTGTCTCTCTTAAATATCGTACTCATGTCTTCTGTTCTTCTTAAATATCATACTCATGTCTTCTGTCTCTCTTTAATATCCTACTCATGTCTTCTGTCTCTCTTATATATCGTACTCATGTCTTCTGTCTCTCTTAAATATCGTACTCATGTCTTCTGTCTCTCTTAAATATCGTACTTATTTCTTCTGTCATTCTTAAATATACTACGCATGTCTTCTGTCTCTCTTAAATATACTACTTATGTCTTCTGTCTCTCTTGAATATCGTACTCATGTCTTCTGTCTCTCTTGAATATCGTACTCATGTCTTCTGTCTCTCTTGAATATCGTACTAATGTCTTCTGTCTCTGTTAAATATCGTACTCATGTCTTCTGTATCTCTTAAATATCGTACTTATGTCTTCCCTCTCTCTTAAATATCGTATTCATGTTTTCTGTCTCTCTTAAATACCGTACTCATGTCTTCTGTCTCTCTTAAATATCGTACTCATGTCTTTTGTCTCTCTTAAATATCGTACTCATGTCTTCTGTCTCTCTTAAATATCGTACTCATGTCTTCTGTCTCTCTTAAATATCGTACTCATTTCTTGTCTCTCTTAAATATCGTACTCATGTCTTCTGTTCTTCTTAAATATCATACTCATGTCTTCTGTCTCTCTTAAATATCGTACTCATGTCTTCTGTCTCTCTTATATATCGTACTCATATCTTCTGTCTCTCTTAAATATTGTACTCATGTCTTCTGTCTCTCTTAAATATCGTACTCATGTCTTCTGTCTCTCTTAAATATCGTACTCATGTCTTTTGTCTCTTAAATATCGTACTCATGTCTTCTGTCTCTCTTAAATATCGTACTCATGTCTTCTGTCTCTCTTAAATATCGTACTCATGGCTTCTGTCTCTCTTAAATATCGTACTCATGGCTTCTGTCTCTCTTAAATCTCGTACTCATGTCTTCTGTCTCTCTTAAATATCGTACTCATGGCTTCTGTCTCTCTTAAATATCGTACTGATGTCTTCTGTCTCTCTTAAATATCGTACTGATGTCTTCTGTCTCTCTTAAATATCGTACTCATGTTTTCTGTCTCTTAAATATCGTACTCATGTCCTCTCTCTCTCTCTCTTAAATATCGTACTCATGTCCTCTGTCTCTCTTAAATATCGTACTCATGTCTTCTGTTTCTCTTAAATATCGTACTCATGTCTTCTGTCTCTCTTAAATATCGTATTCATATTTTGTTTCCTTGTGCTTCCGCACCCTTTCAAAACATATTGTAAGTCATGGCGTACACATGATTACTCTTTTGATTATGTATAATACCTTATCCAGTATCCAAAATTAACAGAGCTGTGCAAATTGTCGGTTTCCGTGTTTTTTTGTTTGGTGGTGGTATTGTTTTGCTAAGTGAGTCGGACTCCGAGAGCAGCAAGGCTCAACGATTGCAAGCGAGGTCGGAAAAGTTTGGCCAAAAAAGCACAAAGAAATCGTATAAAAACAACGTTGTAACTTGCTCTCAAATAATTTGCGGTTCCATGTTTGACACATCCTGATGACTACTTTTGATTTTCACCATAGCTCTGTAAGTCGGGTTGCGGCCCTTTTACCGCTTGGTTCCAAACCTATCCGCCATGGGTAGCCCTGCCAGGAACTGGAGTTCCAGGCGAAAGAGCTTTGTCACTACTTCGTTTCCACCGTCCCTATTACAGTGAGGAAGGGTTGGAATTTAGGGAAGGGGGTATTACTATCGGCATTGCAATGCATGTATGATGTGCGATGGTATACTTTCCCATACTCTTTCAGACAACAAGGACCATGACCTGATTGTTGACCTATTTGACCTGCCATTGAAGTACACGACATAGCAAAGGCATATGATCGGATGTTATGTTTGACGTTAGCATTATCAGGCCGTGTTGCGTTCTCAAACTTGGGCCATACATGCAGCAGCCAAGTTACCATAATCATTACAGAAACATTAAGGTTCAAAAATTGTTATTCATACCTTGACTGCTAGACGTTCTCCATTTACGCGCTACGGCCTGATCTTCGTAGACTGAGGGAATGCCATCCTATAAGTAAAGCTTCGTATTTATACTTAAAAAAAGACCGACTCAAAACTGATGGAAGACAGCGGTCATTTATTTAATATGATCTTCGTTTCAAATAGAGAGAGAGAGAGGGGGAGAGAGAGAGAAATAACTAATTAATTATATGTTGTCAGCTCATGGCATTCCAGGTTCAAGCGCCTCGCGTGGTTCCTAACGGACTCTCTTTTTCTATCATCTTTGAATGATGTGACGTTATATCCGTTTCTATCCACCGCCAATTATTTAAACTCTGGATCATCAAGTTGATCTTAATTAACCCCTCAGCGGTTTTCTATTTTCTGTTATTCTCAATTAACTTAATTATGTACTACAGGATATACCCGTTCAATATCTAACAGGCTTTTAGATACTCGTAAAGTTCTATGTGTCCATGGACTTGAACATTGGTTTCACGAAAGGGATTATTAATTAAGCCGTCTCGAGGTTTTCCTCTGTGAAAGTGTTTAGCACTAACATCTGGTAATGTACATCGAATTCTTTAATGGCAGATATTTGATTGATCTCATCAGGATAGGTTAAATTGTTTAGTAGAAAGCTTTTATTGTTACATAATCGTGATTGTCTCATATTCTTAGCATTATTTTGTCTCTTGACAATTCTATGGTATTCTGTTTCATTTTGTATCCTTTCTGCAGCACGTATTCTGTCATTTTCGCTGTTTATCCCACTCTTACCCCCCTCTCTCTCTTTCTCCCCCCCCTCTCTCTCTCTCTCTCTCTCTTTCTGCTTGTCTGCTTGAGTTTTATTCCGAATCCTTTCCGGTTTACTTAGTGTTTTGTCTCATAGTCTCTTCATTCTGTGTTCCTTATTCCCTTTTGCTTTACTTAAAATGTTATTATGTTTTAATGTATTTAATCTATTTTTATTTTACTCTTGACCTTCATTCGTTCATCTCAAAGTAGCATTTTGTCTGAGATTTGCCAACCATTATTTTTGTTTTGATTGCCCAGTTTCATTCAGTGTCCGAACAGCTGCATTTCGTTTTAGGTTTTCCAGTCTATTATTAAATTGGTCTTCATTTTCTCTTGCTAATCCTGCGACATCATTTCGTCTAAAATTTTATTTCCGTTGATTACTTTGTTCTTCATCTTCTTTGTTATACATGTTCGTCCTTTGACTCTTTTTTCTCTCTTTGATTTTTTGTATTTGTCATTTTTATTCTTAAAGCAAGTTTGATGCCATTTGATTCATTCTTCAGATCTCATTCTCGCTGGTTCTTCTTCTTCTTCTTCTTCTTCTTCTTCTTCGTCTTCTTTAACCTACCTTTCTTGTTCGTGTTATTCCCCCCCCCCTTTAAATCTCATCGTCGAATTCTTGATATCTTCTCTGAGCATTTTCAGTGCGTCTTCTCGACGTCCCATCACCATTTTGCTCTGATCTCATATAGTCGTGTGCTCAGCTCTTGGTTGGCGT
This sequence comes from Sepiola atlantica, assembly GCA_963556195.1. Taxonomy (NCBI): domain Eukaryota; kingdom Metazoa; phylum Mollusca; class Cephalopoda; order Sepiida; family Sepiolidae; genus Sepiola; species Sepiola atlantica. Next base: position 79,325,869 of record OY744515.1, read on the forward strand.
CTTCTCTTTGTTTAATCTGCATCTGAAGTCTCATCTAAAATAAATACAACATGCGGTAGTAAATTGTTTCGAAGACAATTTCAATAAGAAAAAAGTTTACTACGTAGCATTTAATCCTCCACTCGATAATAAAGACCAATGTGTATTTATTTGTATATGAATAATTATATCTACTTTCATCCCGTCATGCAAAAGTTAGCGAGTAAAATACGTGCCTTGTTATAGAAAACCATTTCAAACTGACGGAACCATGTCAAATTTGATGGAAAGCGATAAAGTAAATAGCAAGTAAGGCAACCCCCTCACACTTATCCCGCCGCCTGAAATGAATTCAGAAATAAATAATTCATTGTATAACAAAATATTTACGTTAGGTGTTTTTTTTCTTTAGTTCATCAGAAATGATAATAATTTGTATATGAAAAATGAAATTACTGACGTAATTTTCTGATTGTATAAGAATATTTTAGTAATATATCTAGTAAATCGGGAGTGGGAAACTGTCGAAGAATAGTTTGTTCGTCATTTTTGACTGAGTGTGTACATTAGTATTTGATCGAAGACAAGACGTGTTGCTTATATATTATACGATTGATTTCATTTTCATGTGATTAGATATTATTCTGATCACTTGTATTTTGAGCATGCATTTTCACAGGGATTTACGCACTCCACTACTCTCGGAGCTGCTTCAGCTACAGCCCACACGCCCCGAATTAGAGCTGACTCCCCTCATGTTTCCTATTTATAAAAAAGGGCCGCTCCAACTGCTTTAAAAAGAAGCGGCTCTTTTTTTAGCGCTCCATAGTGAAAATGTACCTTATTTCATATATATTCTAGTTCGCCAATGAATGGTCAAAGTATATATGTGGGCGCCAAGGATCTCGTCAACATAAATGATGTCACTTTCAGCCTCAGACAACAACAACAATGATGATGATGATGATGATGATGATGATGATGATGATGATGATGATGATGATGATGATGATGATGATGGAAAATTGTGTACAAAAATAAATTGTCAATAAACAATAAAACATCTGGATTTTTCCTTTACCAATAAAAGTACATTTCTATGAATACAAAAAAAATTCGGTTTTTATGTCAATTTTTCACGTGGCTCTCTTTCTTATTATTTACTACAGTTATAAAAAAACTCAAAGAGTTTAGCTAAAACTTTCTTTTCCTTTTTATATTGCTTTATGTTTAAAAAATTTCAAATAATTTTGGAGAAGCGCGTGGAGCGTTCAAACTACGCTCTTTAGCTCGAAATGGAATTGTTCACGCTCCACTCCGGCTGAATTTCAATAGTTCTTAACTTCAGCCAAAAAGAGATCTGAAGCGCACTCCTTTTTGGAGGGGCAAGCAATAAATGGAATAAGTTGAATCCGCTTATTCGAATTCCAATACAAAATATTCTCATTGTGAAAAAATCCGCTTTGAAAGCTGCTATTCAATAGTTTACGTGACAACCATTAAAATATCATATTTACTTTGTGGTGTTTATGTTCTGAATATGCGGTTACTACCAGGAAAAGGCCGGACGGACGCAGCGTCACGGCCCATAAAGTCATGTAACAGATAGACAGTCGGTTGGACCATGTTCGACTGCTTTGAACGATGTGCCAGAAAGACGCAAGTATCTCACCCTAAATTCCGCATGTGAGGTAAACGAGAACATTGTGTTCTCTAACCTTGATCTGAAAAAATCCAACGAAGATAACTCGTTTGTAAAGAGTTTTATTTCTTGGTGGCATAGATGCATATTCCCTGTAAAGCAGTGCGCAATTTCAAACTTGTATATTCCAAATAATGTTACAAAATGTGTGTGAGTTTTTCTTTCTTTCTAATCAATACTTCACTTTAAAACTTGTAATTGTGTCGATTTCTGATTGAATGTAACGAAACGATCAAATCAACAAAGCCAAACGCCAACAAATTATTGCGAAAAACCCCGAAAAACTTGATTAACACAATTACAATATCATTTGTTAAACAAATGTTTAAACTGTTATAAAGAGGGGGTGCGCACAAATAATGTTACAAAATCTTTATAAGTCTCGTTTCTTAGATATGTTTTGAAGTTTCGTTCTAGTAAATACTTAGCTTTAAAAATTGTAATTGTACATATGTTAGGTTATTAATTAAAAGAAGGAATAATTTTAAATATAAAAAACGAAGTCAGATTTTGTAATAGCTTCTGTTATTTTACGAAAAAATGTATAAGAAATAAAATAAATAAAAAAACACTGAAAAGAAAAAAAAACTTCACATGGATAAAAAAGTTAAAATAACATTAAATAAAAACATCGTTAATAATTGTACAAACACAGACATCCACGCAGTTGATCGATCCTAATTCTATTTTGGTGTTTTTTTTCTGTTTTTTCATGTTATTTTTTTGTCTTTTGTTCTGGGTTTGTCCCTGTTTTTTTTTCTTTTCGTTTTTTTCTGTTTCTTTTTCTTTTTCTCTAGTATTGTTTTGCCGGGACAGTTGTTTGCCACGCATCAACTTTTAACGAATTTTTGGGACGAATTTTTGGAACGCATCGGTTGCATATATTGATCGTTCACATAAACAGAGTATTCATGGGCTTACAATAACGTAATTGGATAAATAGTCAAAAAGACTATTCTGAAGTCCCTTTCTTGGCCTTTTTACTAGGAGCAAAGTTTTTTTTATCTGTTCTGATACTATACTTCATATTTTCTGTCCTCGGTCAGTGAAGAAAACTCCTTCTACACTGAGGCAATTTCAGTTCTTGTCCCAATCCAGAGTGCCCCTTTTTTGGCGAGATTGATTTTTTCACGTTAAAACCCGATCTTATGTCTAACTCTGCCTTCGTGAGGAAGCAAGTCAAGAGGAACTGTATTCCAAGACGTCATAATTTACCTGTAAGGCCCCGGCCTAAATAAAATAGCCGGGTTACTATGTGAATGACATTGACTTTGAATTGGTAACGCCTATTTTGTAATAGTTCTATCTATTGTATTAATATCGGGTTGTACTGAATATGTTCCTGTGTTTATATATTGTTTGATTTGTTTTTTAAATATATTACTTATGGTAAATTTTTTATATCTGGTTCTAAAAATTATAAAAATATGTAAGTAAAGAATGCGAAAGAAGTGAACGTCGCTTTTCAGTTGTGACGTACAAACAGTAATACCTGACTAAAAGAGAAGAGTAGTAAAATCTATTGGATTGTGCGTGTAGTTCGAAGCTCGTTTCCCTACGGGGAACGAGTGGGAGAATATAATAATGTGTAATGCTTTTGAGAAATTTAATCTGTAATACTGAAAAGAAAAATGTCCTCTATGCCAAGTAAACTCATAAAGCGATAATGGGGATTGTTTCATTACTACGACAACTATTCCAACTGCAGTTCCAAAGAAAGAGAAAAAGAAAGACAAACGAACTCTACACTACGTCAGAGTCAGACGCAACTCTACAGTCGCTGATACAACTGTTAGATAGCGAAGGGGATGCACAGATGCAAAGGGTTGAGCGGCGCCCTAAAAGGGGGGTAGCTAAAAGCGGAAGTCGAGGGAACCACGTGACTTCTGCTAAAGGAGGTCTCTGCCTCTTTTCCTGTTGAAACTGAAACGAAACGTCGCTGCCTCCGTGAATGTGTTCGCGTACAATGTATTTAGGTTAACGAGGCAGACGATGTTTCCCTCTTTCTATCTGTTTGCTTGTCACTCCATCTCTCTCTCTCTCTCTCTCTCTCTCTCCCTCCCTCTCTCTCTCTCTCTCTCTCTCTCTCTGTCCGTCTGTCTGTCTCCATTTCTCTCCCTCTCTCTCTCTTTCTCACACACACACACACACACACACACATGCGTACGGAGTTTTCTGTTCTGTCTTAAATAAAACATTTATAACCAAACAATTTTCCGTGTCGTCTTTATCAACAGCCGAGGTGTCTCACATCGCATGCATTGTCAACATCCTGGGTTACAACCAAAACGACACGGGTGTATAATGGGTCATATACACAACGGTAAGGAGTAATGTTAGATAATGTATTTTGCTGTTACATGACACGACGTGCGCGGGCCATCTGTTTACGCGGCGGAGATTCACCAGGCTACGTTAAAGTAGTATTAATAATTATAATTAAGTAAACACAATAGAAATATTAAAAAAGAACGAAATAAATATCTATTCAATCAATGTAAATATTAAATTTAGAAATGTGATAAAATATTGTAAGAGGTTGCTTCAAGTTTTCACAATACAAAAATAAATATTAAATAGAAAAATACGTTTTCACTTTATAAACTATAGTCTGTTATTTTAATTAATTACTTTTATTACGTTAAACTTTATTAGAAACAGTTTAATAACCGCATGTAAAAAGTTTACAAAATAGTGATTTTTAAGAAGATTCATAAAGTAATTTTTAGCCTCTATTTAATCAAATCAAAATCAAATTCTATTTAGTTTAACTCACATTTTCACACTTTTAATAACAAAAGCTTTGTTGTTTGGTTATAAGCAAAACAATCTTATATTTACTCAAAGTGACGTCTCAACTATTGTTAGATAATGAAACCCCTCATTCGAGAATGAAGAGAATAGTGGTTGGACGGAATGAGTGATAGAACTTGGTGAAATGATTAACGGACCCGGTACTAAAATGTGACCTCGAGAAAAAATGGAAGTTGACAATTGTACGTTCTTTTCTCTAGAATAGGAGTGTGGCCGCTTTCCTGGCAGATTTCAACGCGAATAGACAGAAAGCCAGTGCTCGTCCCCAAAACTTCAATGGGGTGGGCCAAGCGAACAATGTCATAACCTAACATAAGACGACGTGAAATGTGTTCTCTTTCATCTCACCCCCTCTCTCTTTCTCTCTCTCTCTGTCACTTTCCCTCTCTCTCTCTTTCTCTCTATCTTTGTCTCTCTCTGATTTATGTAAATGATGTTTGAATATGTTCCTGCGAAGAAAAACCTCTTTCCTAAATGAAGACTGGTTTCCTATGAATTAATCGAAGACAAAGAAAAGATGACACGTGGGTTCCAGCTACAAACGTTTATAAATGGTTATACACGCATGAGAGTCCGTCATAATCCAACATCATCACTATCAACATCATCACTATCAACATCATCACTATCAACATCATCACTATCAACATCATCACTATCAACACACTTTATTAATGCACCAATGAGGCTGTTTTGCTTTAACTTAAATTTCAAACAGATTTTCAATAGGAATTATTTAATAAGAAATGTATAAAGAATTATTTTCTCAACTGTTTACTTTCTTAATAAATCTATTAATAT
>OY744515.1:79343664-79366164 GCA_963556195.1 Sepiola atlantica
ATTGATAATGTGTTCCACAGATTAAAAGCCCTTGTAAATTAGTACTGTGTGTTTGTGGAAATTCTTCCTGACGTTTAGCACGCGGAGAAACTATCCAAAACTTTTTCATCTATTTTCCATGTTTTGAGAGGCTCCCTGGGTCGTGAAGTAAGTCATTTCTCTTGACTGTGATAGACATTCTACGGATCTTGAGTATGGTAGACCTTCTATAGATGTTTAAGTTTCTTAGCTATAGAAGAGCCATGGTTCTTGAATCATAAATCTCTTCAGGATACAGTCAATATGTAGGATAATTATCGTTACCATGTGTCAGATTTCTACGTCTACGTGTTGAAATAGTTTAGCCAGCTCTATGTTTTGATTTAAAGTTTTCTATTTTGTTAATTTAAAGTTCTTGTTTTACTTTTTAGATTATACGTTCTTGTCCTATTTTCTTAATTTAACTTACTTGTCCTATTTGATTGATTTAACGTCCTTGTTTTATGTTTTAGATGTAACGTTCTTGTCCAATTTTGTAAATTTACCGATCTCGATCTATTTTGTAGATTTAGCGTTCTTGTCCTACTTTTTAGATTTAATGTATCTGTTTTGTTTTGGAGATTTAACATTATTGTCCTATTTAGTAGATTGCACGTTCTTGTCCTATTTCGTTGATTTTACGTTGTTATTTTATATTGGAGATTTACTGCTCTTGTTCTATTTTTTATTTAGCGTTCTCGTTCTATTTTTTTAGTTTTAACGTTTTTATCCTGTTTTGTTGATTCAATGTTTTTGTTTTCTTTTTTAGATTTAACTTTCTTGTCATATGTTGCAGATTTAACGTTCTTGTCCTATTTATTTCGATTTTTTAGATCAAACGTTCTTGTCATATGTTGTAGATCTAACGTTCTTGTTCTACTTTTGTAGATCTAACGTTCTTGTTCTACTTTTGTAGATCTAACGTACTTCTGTAATTTTGTTGATTTGACACTCTAGTCTTATTTTGTTGGTGTTACGTTCTGGTTCTATTTGGTATATTTAATGTTCTTGTCCTATTTTGTTCATTCAACGTCGTTGTCCTATTGTGTTGATTCAAACTCTTGACATTAAGCCGAAGCGTGAACGCTGATAAGTAATGGACGCTGGGGAAATAAAACAATTAATTTCGCCGTGATGTTAGACCAGCTGCAATGGCGGTTTTCTTTTTTATTCCTTGGTCGTTTCTCTCCGTAGATTCCATTCAAGTTCCAAAACCTTTCCCTTTCGAACGGGATGAGACCGTTTCAATTATGAATAACAAAGAAGCCGAAACTGAAAAGATGGAAAGAAAGAAAGAAAAGATTGACTATTCTACACAAAAAATCTCTTAAGCCTCACGCATTTAACCAAGCGTCTAACTAACCATTCGACCAAATGATGCAAAAATAAATACAAAATTCTTTGTTTTATTCATTTATGGAGATCAATGTCTAAAGAAAATCGATAAAATTATCCAGCGTCCTCATAGAGGAAACTATCTTATACTTTTGCATAACATGTACTTGTTGAAAGTGTTAACCCGTTTCACCACGATTTCGATATGTATCTCAGCGGACATGTATAAATATGCATTTGAATTAATTTTGTCTCAAATTCAACAGTTCTTTTTTCCAATGATGATTTAGCACATACAATAAAAGCTGCCATGTGAAAAAGCAGGCAATGATTTGTGTTCACTTCATATTATAAGTGGCAAAGATTCCTCATAAAAGCCCGTTTTCTTTTTATTTCATTTCGCATTTATTTGTATTTTGTATTGTTAGGGTTAGGGTTCTGTACTTTCAGCAAATAATAATGATAAATGGACAACTCTATTTTGCGAAAAAGGCAATATTTTTGTTTACTTTCGCATGTTTTGTCTATTTTATATTTCTAAGTTTTCCATTTCTATCCAATAATATTAAACGATAAAGCTTCAATTGAATTCCATTGGGGTGCATAGTTCAACTATATATTATCGATGGAACAAGATGTCCCAAATATATTTTGGACCTAACTTGAAGAATTACACCCACCCCTAGGACGGGTAAAATAACTTCTCCGAACAAAACAATTGTGTACCAATGTTATGTATCCTTACGAAAATCAAAATTATTATATATATATATGCAACTAAACCTTATGTCTAGAAATGTTATTCTAATTTTGATAAAAATCATTAATGAGTTCGATTCTAGAAAATTTAACGGTCTTAAAAAGAAATTGAAATTTAGGGAATCTTGCTACATTGGTGTTAAATGGCTATGGATCAAATTCACTGTAAATCTGAAATATTTGAATTTTCAGATTAAAGGTTGTGCACATATTATGCCCGCTGAAAATCCTTTAAAACACCCCAAAGAAACTGAAATTTGAAGAATATTTATTTATTAATGTCTAATACCTACTGTTAAAATTTCACAAAAAATAGGAAGTATCTGAATTTTCACGAAAGGCTTTCACTCCCCCCCACTCATGCCTGGCAGCTGTGTTCCAAAATACATAATGATCGATTAATTAGTTTAGAAGTGAATCCTGTACATACAAATCTATAAAAAAAAGTATACAGATTACTAACTTTTTATAGATAGAGATATCATATAGAATATTTGGAGATTAATAATTGAACATTTTATGATAAACAATCGAAAAGTCTGCATGTGAGTTTGAAAATAAAGTAACGTTTGTGAAAAAAGTCAACTTTATTTTTCCGATTATTACCACTTTAGTTTTCATCCGAGCGTCCAGTCAGCTTGAGTACGGGGGAGGGGGTAGAGAAAACAAGTCATGTTTGAGCCGGTCGAAAATAAGCAGCAGAATCAGGTTTGACATATTTATTTGTGTGTGTGCGGAAACCAGATGAAACGTCTTGAATTAGCAGCAGAGAGACTGTAAAAAAAGTGAAGATTGCGACAAGGTTTGCATTTAAATATTCCGGATTCGGTGTAATTTTCGATTTTTATCACTGAATATTCTATTCGTTGAGTAAACTTGTAAAGAAAAATACACCGAAACATAACCTTTGGAGTGCAAATGATATTCAACTTTTAATAAGTAATCACGATTTGATAAAAACAGAGAAAAACACGGAGAAAAATGGTAAAAAATGTCCTTTATTTAAATTTTCGGAATTTCCTAATAAAATATTGATGCTGATCCAAACGCTAAAAAATAAAGTTTCCAATGAGTCGTTCAACCGAACATTGTTCGTCGTTGAAAGAAGATCCAGCCGAATAAATCAGGAGTCTATGCACTTGAAAAAAGATCCACGAACTTTTATTCATTTAATTTTATACATAAGAAGTTTGAATTTTGCGCCAACTCTTTTCTTCGCAGCTTACAAACAAGTACCTTTTTTCTCACAATCAAACGCTCTTTGTGCACTGCCCCCCCCCCCGTTTTAGATTTCGTGTTTTCGTTTTCCACTTCTTCATTGTAAATAAATATTGTATTTTTGAAACTAAGTTGTGATTGCGTCTGTAATTCCTTTTTTCTATTTATCGACTATTCTTCTCACCTGAAAAGAAGTTTTGAGAAAGAAATATCACCTTCCTTCTCTTTCTTTTTTTATTGATTGCGGTAATTCATATTTTATATTCGCCGGGGGGGTGTAACATCGTGTTACCGCAAATCCGTAACGCCAGGGCTATTCTTTGTGTTAATACATTTTGTGGCAATGGTGTATTATAATTTACAAGGTAAAAAGGGGTAAAAAAAAACAAATATTCAACAAATAACTATTACCAAAAGCAATAAAAAATACTTTTCTATTTACCTAAACATTATTTTTGTGTTTTAAAGTCTTTGAAAGCGTTTTTATTTTAATGTATGAATTACTGAAAACTACTATTAGTATTATTTGTACTCACTAGGAGTTCTCACATAAGTTATCGTCAGTGATTGCTCACCGACAACAATCAGTGGTGTTTCCTGGAGTCTGAGCGACAACAAGCCTCCCCATATATCCAATATTCTCCATCTCTTTTCTATCACAACCGCAAATGACTTTGCGGTATCGCAACAGCCGCCTACCATTGATCACTTGCTAGCAATGACCATTGGTCTCCCCTGGGATTTGAGTGGAAATAAGCCTCACCAACGTGCCAGCACTTCCCGCACTCTTCCAGTGGAGATCTGGTTAGTGCTGTCTTCTCATCCTCCTATACCCTCTACGACTATTTTGTGTAGTGTCAGCCGAGGCCGGTGCAATTTTATTTTATTTTATTTATTTATTATTATTATTATTATGATTATTATTTTATTATTATTATTATTATTATTTACTCACTAGGAGTTTTCACACAGGTCATCGTCAGTGATTACTCACTGATAATAACCGGTGGTGTTCCCTGGAGTCTGAGTGACAACAAGTCTCTCAGATGTTACAGTACTCTCTGCCTCTTTTCGATAACCATTGCAAATGACTCTGCGGTATCGCAACAGCCGCTTACTATTGATTACTCGCTGGTAACAGCCATTGGTCTTTTACTGGGATTTTTGCGGCAAGAAGGCTCCTCGTGGTTCCAATACTTTCCATACTCTACCAGCGAAAGTCTAGTTAGTGCTCTCTCTCCTCGGTTTTCCTAACCTCCTTGACACTTTACGACAATTGTGTGTGGTATCAGCCGAGGCTGGTGCCATTATTATTTTTTTGGGGGGGGGGGCAGTTTATGAAAATTCTATGCCTTTTCTGTTTCTTTGGGTTCATGTTGTGCTGTTCTTCTTGTGGTTTTCTTTTCTTCCTATGTAACTTCCATGTGACTAGTTACCGTCCGTAGCTTATACTGGTTGGTTTCCGCAGTCGAGAATTTTCCTTAAGATTGCAGTTGTTTTCATCCTTGTATTGTCTCAGTGCTTCCTGTATTCTTATTTCTTCAAGTCTTTTTTCCAGGTTTTTGGGAATCGTTCCTAGTGCTTCTACGATTATTAGTATTATATTGACTTTCTTCATGCTTCATATCCCTTTCAATTATCTGGCAAGTACCGTGTATTTGCTTCGTTTTACCGATTCTATGATGTTCACTTTGTAGTCTGCTGGAACGGCAAAATCTACGATTTTTGCAAGATTTTTCTTTATTGTTAACTATTATGACATCCGGTCTCCTTGCTTACATAAGTTTATCTGTTTGCACCTACATGTTCCAGAGGATTTGTGATTTTCTTTTCCAGTACTGTCTCTAGTTTAATTCTGTACCATTTGTCTGAGTGTCCATAATGCAGTCGTTTGACTAAGTCCCAGAGTATTGATTTACCCACGCAGTTGTGTCTGTTTTTGTATTCTTTGGGGGCTAGTTTGCTGCATTCATTTATTATGTGATTTGCTGTTTCGTTTCTTTGTCCACATAAGCTAAATTTACTGTTTTTCGTGGGTTTTATACATTTTAGCTTTAATGCAGTTAGTCCTAATCGCATTGTTCTGTGCAGCTGTCAGTAGAGATTCCGTTTCTCTGTTACGGTATTCTTTTTTAGCAATGTCCAATAATTTTGGTTAGTCTTTTCTGTGGTCATTCTTATGAAACGTGCATGTAGCTGTTTTTCTTCCCACTTTTTTATCTTGTCTTTTTGTTTCTAGTTTCGATGCTCCCCGAGTTGTTTATTCGGACCGTGTCTGTTGCGGTGTCCTGAGTTATGTATTTTTTTCAGCTCTTATTTTGTGTCTTCCAGGCAGTCTTCTATACTTCCCAGTCCACTTTCTCGTTCGTTTTTTTTTTTCACGTAGAGTCTGTCCGTATATCTTTTGGGTGTAGTGCATTTTTCATGATCATTAATTTTCTAGTCTTCTGATCAAGGTGCCTGAGTTCTTCTTTAGTCCAGCCTATGATTGGTCCAGAGTATCTTGTTAGTTATACTGCCCAGGTGTTTATTCCTTTTACTAGATTTCCGCTATATAATTTCGTTTCTATGAGTTTTCTTGTTCTTCTCAGGTATTCGTTTCCAATCTTCTCTTTCATCTCTGTAGATTTGATGGTTCCATAACTCTCTGTTCGAGAATAACACATGGTCACGGTAAATTCCTAATTTCTCTCCCTCTTTCATATCAATATATTAAGAAGATACGCGATGTTGATCAATTCAATAGTCCGAATAGATTTACTATATATCCGTAATACTGTAATTTTACAATGTTTGATCCCGGACAAGGCCGAGTAGAACAAATGGTCCCGGTAAATTGATCATTTCTTGTCCCTACCCTCCCATTTCACAATAATATGAAGATAAATGGTATTAAGCACTTTGGAGTATGGTTCCCAAGGTATGCAATATTATAGAAAAGACAGAGAAATTATTTATCCCGGACAACACACCTGCTCTACTTAGGATATTGAGCACTGTTATGAGCACTTTCGGTTTACTACCTTCTCTATCTAGGATATCCATATGAATGAGAATTTTAAAAAAAACAAATAAAAAAATGAATATAAAATGATTGAAATAAAAAAATATATAAAATGAATTTAAAAAATGAATTTTAAAAAATGAATACACAAACTGAATGAAAAAAGATAAAATATGAATAAAACAGTGAATATAAAAAAGAACGAATTAAAAATGAATGAAAAAAGAATGAAAATATGAATAAAAATGTGAATGAAAAAAAAACGAATAACAAATGAATTTAAAAACTTAATAAAAAAACTGAATAAAAATATGAATGAAAAAAAAACAAATGAAAATATGTGAATAAAAAATTAATGAAGGAAGAATGAAAAATAAATGAATAACAAATATTGAAGGATAAGAAAGAAAAAGTGAATGAAAAAATGAATTAAAAATAATCAAAAGATGAATGAACATGATAAATGAAAATAAATGAAAAAATGTACAAAATTTGAATGAAAAAATCAATATAAATTCAATGTAAAAAGTTAATGAAAAATAGTGAATGAAAAATCAGTGAAAAAATTGAAAGAAATATAATGAATGAAAATGGTAATTGAACAAACAAATGAAAATAAGTGAATGAACAAATCATGAAAAAGTGAATGAAAAAAATAAATGTAAAAAATTAATGAAAAAATTAATGAAAAAATAAATGTAAAAAAATTAAAGAAAAAGTGAATGAAAAAAATGAATTAACAAAAGAATGAAAAAATGAATGTAAAAAAAGATTAAAAATAATAAATGAAAAAAAATTGAATGAAAAAAATGAGTGAACATTGAATAAAAAAATTGAATTGAAAAAATAAATGAAAAATCATGAATTAAAAAAAGTCGCCAAGACTTCGAGATTAGGGATGCCATCAGAATAAAACTGATGATGATTGCTAGGGAGATGCGTAAGAACATGATAGCGGTTTCTCGGGGCTCATTCCTACAAGTTGCTGTCACCCGTCGAATGTCTCGTATATATTGTGACCTATCTGGACCGAGGACCCTTGAGTTTCGACTGAGATAGCCTGGAAAATGAAACGATCGTTTAAACCAGAAACTGAGCAAACTGAGAAAACTGAGCTACGGTGCCGGGATTCCGCAATTCGCGACGTCGTGAAAGGACCGTAGCAAGTGTCGTTTCATATCAGAGTGGCTTTCTGGCTCTCAAAGCAAAGATTATCATTCTGTCAGGTCAGCGACAATCGCTTCTGTCTAAGCTCGCAAATAATTACACGAATATTTGATATTATATTACACTTTTCTCTCTTCTTCTCATGTGCCATTCCTTCTGCCCCTCTCTAAACTGACACAACACCCTCTCACCATTTTCCATATACACACACACGTGTGATTTACCCTCTCATCTCTTTCCCATATGTTTTTCTCCCCTTATCCTCTCTTGATTTTAATGTTGCTTGCTATTGAACAGGTCGAACGTGACAATTATTTGTTGACGGAATCGTTTGATATTAATATGTTGATGATAATAGTGACTACACTTCTTAATATGAACATTAATATGTTGATGATAATAGTGACTACACTTCTTAATATGAACATTAATATGTTGATGATAATAGTGACTACACTTCTTAATATCAACATTAATATGTTGATGATAATAGTGACTACACTTCTTAATATGAACATTAATATGTTGATGATAATAGTGACTACACTTCTTAATATCAACATTAATATGTTGATGATAATAGTGACTACACTTCTTAATATCAACATTAATATGTTGATGATAATAGTGACTACACTTCTTAATATCAACATTAATATGTTGATGATAATAGTGACTACACTTCTTAATATGAACATTAATATGTTGATGATAATAGTGACTACACTTCTTAATATGAACATTAATATGTTGATGATAATAGTGACTACACTTCTTAATATGAACATTAATATGTTGATGATAATAGTGACTACACTTCTTAATATGAACATTAATATGTTGATGATAATAGTGACTACACTTCTTAATATGAACATTAATATGTTGATGATAATAGTGACTACACTTCTTAATATCAACATTAATATGTTGATGATAATAGTGACTACACTTCTTAATATGAACATTAATATGTTGATGATAATAGTGACTACACTTCTTAATATAAACATTAATTAATCTGATTAAACTAGTTTGTAGTAACAGTTCCTAACTTAATTGTTCTTTACTTGAAAAAGTAGGAAAATTTATTTCATCCCATTCTTCTTTTTATGTGAAAACCTATAGTTATTTAGTCGGAACTGACTGCTTGTAAGATGCTACTATCCAAACTACTAACACAACTACTGAACGCCTGTGCAAACAGTAGCTAATCAGGTGTTATGCACAAAAGGAGAAAAATGTTCCAGCCTCAATCCCGAAGATAAACATACATTCTCGCCAACAGAAAATGTACGGTATTGATCTCAACCAAAAGCCTCCGTTTGAGAAATTACTACTTCAGGTCGTCATGTTAGCGCCTCGCACAACTCTCCAGCATCGACAAATAAGCAAAAACTACGATACGTCGCAACTAATAGAATTGTCAACTAAAGATCGCAGCAGCTGTGCTATTTTCTCTCCGTTAAAGCAAAACATGTATTTTCCGCCAAGAGATTCGCCCACTTTAGATCTGAATCGGAATCTGTCTTCCAGAAATAATACACGCTACGTTTGTACAAACTCATAGACTGCAACATTACTGCTATATTGTCACTACACGCAAGAACCTCCTCCAACAACTAGCAACAACGACCCACAGCATCTACTTTATAAACCAAGGAAGCAGCCCTATTAAATACTACTATTCTGATAGTGCACATACACACACACGACCAGCATAGTCAACGTGATAAAACAAGAAAACTTCTTTAAGAAACTATTGCTACAGCTAATAACGCACACACATCTGTTTGCTTGACAAACTTTAACTTACTTGAAATAAGCTCGAGTGACAATTTTCACACACAAAATGTTCGCATACTGCCTGCAGCACTCAGCTCACACAAACAAACACAAAACAACACAAAACAACAAAAAACAACACAAAACAACGTCTTTTCTCTGAATACAAATATTTGTTACGTTTAAAACCGCTGTTTATACTATGTAATTTGATGTTATATTATTTATGTTTTATTTTTTGTTGTGTATTTTTACAAAATCCACGATAATAATATTTTCCCTCCGGTCGCATATCTTTACTAACATATATAATGTAAATCTTGCATTTGCATTTGCAAAAGAAAAGCCGATTGTAACAATTATTGACATACGTTACCCTCTCCTCGAAGTAACTCCTGGGAGGATGACCTCATAACAAGAAATACTACACTACCCACAAAGGAGGACGTGATGCATGGGAGGATGGTATCATGACAACAAAACAGATACTATAGTATCTCTTCCTGAATTTAGCATAGGAAGATTGTACATTAGTCTGAAACAGTATATTAAACTGAAGTAAGCATTAAAAGATAATAGTATAGTTTCGTATCCAGATATAAAAGTAATAGTATAGTTTCGGTTTCAGGCGCACAATTACCAGATCTGTGATTGTATTTTATGCTTCTTGTATTTACAAATAAATTAATAACTTTGGTTTGAATTAATTATTTCTTTACTTTTTTAATTATCCATACTCATGGCAAAATGCAGTTTATAGTTTCACAAGAACTCGAGCAGAACATATCTTTCACTTGTTGCCACTATGGGCCATGTGAAACAGAATGTATGTAACAATTTAGTCTCACTTATTTTGCATGTAAATCAAATAATTCTTAAACTTTTTGGATGAAGCAGTTTTGCTTAGAAAATGAAAAAAAAAATAGATGCTGTTGAAAACAAGATGGCGGGTATTAAGTTATCGGCGCAACTTTTCTAAGTGCGAACGTACTGGATTAGCAGAGATCCAGTTTTTACTTTTTTTCTTTCTTGCTTTTTTTCTTCTTCTTTTTGTTTTATGCTTTTTTTTGCTTTTTTTTTGTCCTGTCCAATGTTAGATATTTAGTGACCGGGTTTACGTTGTCGTCCATTGAAAATTTATACGGTTGACCTTCAATGACCAGCGGTTGAGTGTGGTCGGGGTGTGGAACATTGGTCAGGAGATTTCAAACCTGTTAATTCATTATCGCGTTCGAGTGATGCTCACGTGACCAGAATGTCTAATTGAATTTCAGATAGATCGGTGGCGGCAATGGGGATGGCGGTTTTAGCATTAATGTCGATAGTTTCGTGATCAAATTAAATTAGAATTCCCATGGGATTTTTGAGACGGCCAGCTCAACTGATTGGATTAAATAAGGGTAAACTTAAGTTGCAGATGATCAGATTGTGAGGTATAAAACCTTTGTTTTTAATGTGCCGTCATTCTAGACTTCATACCTTAACCATTTTTCGGGATGAAGAAGGGGCTTTTTATTGCGTGTATGTTTTTAGGCTTTCGTGCCACGCGGAAAGAAATAGTTGATGATTAGCGGGTATCCTGAACGGCTAGTCAATGTTACATTATGAGATTGAAGTGACTTATGAGATCACGCGTGACTGTGACGTCACATGTACGAGAGATCAGACTTTTTCTCTCTTCTCTGTTGGCGGTTGAATCCAACCGGCATCTGTTCTTATACTACACTTCATCTTATCTGTCCTCGATTCTCTTCCCTACATTCTTTTTTCTCACAGAAGAGACGTTGATAGTCTCTTTCTACTCTATCGTTATTTCCATCGAAGTTGCTCGACTGCGCTCTGATCTATGCTTTCTTCTTGTAAGACATCCACAGCAAGAACTCGTCTTCCTACAACAACGTGTGCCTAGTGACAGGCGGGATTTTCGTAGACAGAGATCAATTTGCAGAGGCTTCCCATCTGTGGACCACATTACCATGGAATTGTTTCCCTGGTAATTGCCACTTGGTCCTCTTCAAATCCAATGTTAACAAGATCTATAAGTAATCAAACACACTTCATACCATTGATCAACGTTATTACTCCCACAGTGTTCCTCATCTTTCGACTGGCAATCATTTACGTCTCATTAACCCTTATCCTCGAGTGACTCTTGACCTTGATAAATAGTAACTTAAATAGTAAAAAAATACTTCCAACTGAGACACTATACAACATTGAAAGCCACAATACTAACATCTTTCTACTAAGTATTTCTATTATAAAGTAATCTATGGGGTATACAGCTATAATCAGGAGCCACCAGTTCCATAAGATCAGCGAAGTAAAGCGACATTGAACCGTAACAGTATTTAAATCGGTGACCATTTGGGAATACCGGATAGTGTATGTAAAACCATATTCTGGTGGTCTTCCAAACCTAGAGTCGGACTTCCAATCTGCAACTACAACGAAGGGGCTTGGCTGTTGGTTGTGATCTACGCCGACCAGATACTGGCTTGCGATTATAGATTGATTTCAGATTTTCTGATAATAACAAGTAAAAAATGGCCGTAGATTATCAGTGCGAAAACTGCTTCCTTTTCAAATGATGCAACAATTCATTTATTTGTTTAATTTTTTATAACAATTCTCTACTGATGTAAAAAAAGTATGTTATTTAAAACTCCACAATAAAACACTTTCTGCCTATGAATTATCCCGCTTTTTATTTTGAAATTGACGTTGCTAATCGAAAGATCTGAAGTTTACAGCTGTGACATTTTTATGATAAATGAATGAAATAAAATTTATTAACACATTTAGCCTGACGATAAATATGTACAATTTAGTAGTGAAATACTGTACAAGAAAAGAAACCAAAATAACGTCTAGCCCGAAGACATTTTAGTTTTTTTATATAATTTATGAATTTAAGATGTTGTCTGCATCATGGAAGCACATTCAGACTGTGAAATAGAACTGATTGTTAACAAACGCCATTACCTGTTATGCTACATGTCTATGTGAGAAGTATAGTATGAGTTTAGGGAGTCCTAGATCTAATCTTGTCTATATGCAAGAATCACTACTTATAACTACACACACACACACACACACACACACACACACACACACACACACACACATATATATATATATATATATATAGTGTGTGTATGTATATATGCATATATACATATATATATATATATATATATATATATATATATGCATCTATATATATATGTATATATGCATATATATATGCATCTATATATAGATGCATATATATATATATGCATATATACATATATATATATGCATATATATATATGTGCATATATACATATATATATATATATGTGCATATATACATATATATATATATATATATATATATATATATATATATATATATATATATATATGAAGCAATCCAACAAAAGATATAAGCGTCAACTAATATCTTATAATTAGTGAAACATCCGGATAAAAACTGAAGCTCAATATACTGGATAGAGCATTAATATTATAATATAAAATGAAGTAATAAAATAAGGTGTCAATCAAATTTTATTAGAATTCAAAGTTAAAGCAAAGTATCCTTAAGTCCTTAGCTCATGAGTTTTCAAAGAATTATCTTTGAAAACTCATGAGCTAAGAACTTAAGGATACTTTGCTTGAACTTTGAATTCTAATAAAATTTGATTGACACCTTATTTTATTACTTCATTTTATATTATAATGTATATATATATATATATATATATTTGTATATATGCACATATACATATATATAATGATATTTATAAATAAATATTAATTATTTATTACCTACAGACATCGATGTTTCATGCTTACGCAATCTTCAGTGCAGGAAGCGAACTCCGATCACAAATCGCCACTGATTCGCAGTCAAGAGAATTACCAGTTGGCTATCAGAAATTAGCTTGGAGGAGGAATTTAACTTTGTAAATACCAAGTCGGCGAATATATATATATATATATATATATATATATATATATATATATATATATATATATATATATATATATATAAATATATATATATATATATATATATAAATATATATATATATATATATATATAAATATATATATATATATATATATATATATATATATATATATATATATATATATATATATTTATATATAGAGTGTCAGGTTGCATATGAAAAGAAATCAAATAAAGTGCTTGATCATATAAGAGAGCTAATATAATTCATTTAGATACTGTATATTACATATTTCAGCAATGTACCGCGGTTTCATCCAAAAGGGCAGATTTAGACATCTTTAGTAAATCTTCGTGCCCAGTGGAATCATCGGCAAGCTGAAAGGATTGTAGGCACTCCTGACAGGGAATGGCGTCCACAATGACAGAAAAAACGGTGCACACATCTTCGCTCACATGTCTACCCCCCGTACATGTGAGCGAAGATGTGTGTACATGCACGCATGTGCAGATGTGTATAGTTTATTTCCCGGTGCGCAAGGACAAGTGAAATAACAAGATATGGAATTTAATGAATTTACACTAAATATAAACACAAATATAATATTAATATTATTAATACAATATTAATAAAGAGACTAATCTTATACTACTCAAACGGAAATAACAGATAGTACCCATCATTCCGTTTATAACTATTTTTTGTTTTTTTCGCTTTTTTGTTTTTGTTTTTCAACACTACTGGTTATAAACGGCACATATCAACGAAACACCGCTTCCCATTAAGATCTAAAGACAAACTATATAGCCGCTCTTTTCGTATTTTTTCAGACCAGATATAACAATAACATTACAAAAAGAACAGAAAATACGAAACACCGATTCAATAAATAAAAATAATAAAATAAATTAATAAAAAATAAACAAACATGTTAAGTCGATAAAAACATATTTGAATCACCTCTTTCAACCTCCATATCGAACAATTAATCCGATACATATCTTTATCCCAAAAACGACAACGAAAAAGCACACTAGTTTCACAGGCCCAAACGGTAAACTATGCGGCCACCCCTTTCGTATTTTTTCAGGTATAATAATAACATTACAAAAGAACAGATAATTAAATAAATAAATAAATAAAACTTGCTAACAGATAAATAAATAATAAATAAAACCTCCTAAAAAATGAAGGCCCCCCTTGAGCCCTAGTTAATCGCTTCCCACACCGGATTTTTTTCGGGGACATCCTCAGAGAGGCACCGTTTTTTCTGTCATTGTTGACGCCATTCCCTGTCAGGCGTGACTACAATCCTTTCAGCTTGCCGATGATTCCACTGAGCACGAAGATTTACTAAAGATGTCTAAATCTGCCCTTTTGGATGAAACCGCGGTACATTGCTGAAATATGTAATATACAGTATCTAAATAAATTATATATATATATATATATATATAAACTGAAGTGACCGTGTCGGTTATTGAAGTTTGACTGAATAGGTGTAAATTTGAATATGTGAATGTGAGTTAATAAACAAAAATCTGAGAAAGAATTTGAATGAGAAAACTTAGTATGGTCAAGAATTAATTATTTATCTATTTTTACAATTGGAAAATAAGGATTTGCTAATTAATTGAACATTTATTGTGGGAGTAGATAACGACAACGTCATACAGAATGTCTGTCTCTGTTGGAAGCCAATGGGATGTCACTCTTCAATTCAAACGCAATATGTCCACTTTAATATGTCCATTCTGAATGCCTCAGTATTTTCTAACTAGAAATGTTTCTAGCTAACAATAACTATTACTCATACTACAATTATTCTACTGGTTTTATAATCTACTATTTATAATGAATGGTTTCCATATTCTATTACATTCTACACTAAGTCTACTTAGGAGGTCATTACCGTCCAAAACATATGCGGTACATCTTTAATACTATAGTTTCCCTTTTCTCTCTATATGTGGTTAGTCATACCCGACTTTTCCATTTTTCATCATTGTTCTTTCTACTCTTTTACTACCTTATCCAGAACTCAAGATATGTCGACTTACATTTTTCATATCATTTCTCCTTCAAGTCACGTGTATTCACTGAAATTACCTCTTGTAAGTCGAACCTTTTTCCTTAGTTACGAATTGCCACATTCAAGGTTTCTCGACGCACTTTCTGTATTATCTCTTTTAGTGTTTCTATTAATGTATATTGGCTAATGATTTGATTTTCATATTATTGCAAACACAAATTAATTAGCTATTTCCTTATCAAAACGCACGCAACATCTCAATTATCAGGTTTCTTCATTGGAAATTAGTTGGCATAACTGATTGCAACGTTAAGATGATGACAACGTAACTATGTGAATGTGTAATACATAAAAATATGGATCTCGAATGTTCGAAAGCAAACAGCTACTAGAAGAAAAGACTTCAAAACACAAGAACATTAGATTTCTTTTGAGTGGACATCACAAGAGAAACGATTTCAATTAGAAATATCTCGAGTGGGAGCAGAACGATAAAATTATCATGTTATTTACAAGATTACTGGTCCGTCTTTCGACTCACTTTTTTAAATGTTGCTATGTTTACAGTGTTTTATTTAATTGATATTTACGCGTTAATAAATTTCTGATAATTTATTTCAGAATATGAAAAGATAATATATATCGTATACTTTTATTTCACTTCTCACTCGATGATGAAGTCAATGTAGCCAATATTAACAGGATATGAGGAGAAATGAAGGTGACTCCAGAAATTCGGTAGTGGTATTGAAAGTTTTGAAGATCAACAAGGTAGAGGACAACCATGCACTCTTGACAATGAAGGTTTGGATCAATTATGGAGGAAAAACGACTTGAAAGTGTCATAAAATATACCAGGCAGATTGCGTCAGTAGTTCAACGGTGTCCGACCATCTGAAGTAAATTAGAAAGCTGAAAAATCATCTCGATTATTGCGTCCAGCATCAGCTCAATGGATAAATATTTGTTTCTGGAGTCGGCCATTATTTTCTGAAAAACCTCGCCTGTAATTCGTGAAGACACCATGTATCAGAGAATCCTGAAGATCTGCACTTACTTGGTAACTTTCGACAGTTGATTTATACTCATTTCGATCAGCATTTCACCAGAAGTCTTAAGACGAGCTGAACTGCTTTTTTTATACTAATAAGTCATAAAGTCATGGCCAAAAGCCACTTGAGGATAGGAGTTAATGAGATTGTCAATACTTTGAGGATTGGAAAAGATAGGTGAAATGAGTAGAATTTGATTGTTTAAGAGAACAGCTCAACAAGTTAAACATTGGACTTGAAAACGACCATGTTGTAGTCAGCTGGAAAGCAGCTCCGGAGTATTGCGTTCCATATATCGTAAGTGCTTGGAAGTTCCCTTTGATTTTCGGTACACTGATGAAGTAAAATAAACTCTTTGCAGTTATAGTAATAAGTTCTTGCTGTGAATGTTTTATAGGGTGTAAACACATATTAGAGCTCAGTTGAGCATCTACCATGGAACTAACGATATTGATAGACTCTTCCGTGATAAAGAGGCTATGGGGAAGAAACGAGGCTATCCTCCACTAAATTGTGAGCTCGATTTTATACTCTGTCAAAGCAGGAAAGAGTGTTTCGAGTTCCCTTACCCCCAGATGTGACAGCGGTACTTCGTCTTAGAATGTATCTGACTCTTATATATTATTATTATTTGTACTCAGGTCATCGTCAGTGATTATTCACCGACAACAACCAGTGGTGTTCCCTGGAGTCTGAATAACAACAAGCCTTCCCAGATTTCCAGTACTCTCCACCTCTTTTCGATATCGCAACAGCCGCTTACCATTAATTTCTCGCTGGTAAGGACGATTGGTCTTCTCTAGGATTTGATTGGCAATAAGCTTCCCCAATGCCCCAGCACTCTCCGCACTCTTCCAGTGGAGAGCTGGCTAGTGCTGTCCCTCCTCGATCTTCTCGTTCTTCTTGAACCTCTACGACTATTTTTTGTGGTGTCAGCCTAGGCCGGCGCCTTCTTTGGGGTGGGGGGAAGCTTATGATGTTTCTTACAATGGCTTTTCCTTGGTTCATGCGGTAGTTTTCTTCCCGTGGTTTTGTTTTATTCCTGTTGTAATTTCCACGTGACTGGTTACCATTCGTAGCATATTCGGGTTGGTTTCCGCATTCCAGAATTTACTCGGTATTGACGAATAAAACTTACCTTCTTTTTTATAAAATAGCGTCTGTATGAAAATAATTCTGACATGGTGAAAGTATTTTCTGAAAGGAATTAAATCGAATTCCATTTTATTGTTCTTACCAACATGCTGCAACGATTTACCAAAGTAGTATCAAATATTGCTTTCATAAGAAGAAAGCTATCGATGACAAAAATCGAGAGATAGATAGAGCGACTGACTTTATTGTGTACCAGCTTGAATCCCGGCTTTTGCTCCCAATCCTGAACCCCATATCATCAGTTTAATCCAACTCGTTAATTTCGAAAATAAAGTATAACATACTCTTTACTGTTTATGGATATCCTGCGTAAATGCTGACCTAACAATATTCTAATAAACAACAACACCTCTAATAAAAAGTTATTACAACCATTGTAGTCTTTGTAAAATTTTACTCCAGAAAAGTGTTCGTTTTCAATTGCATCCATAGTAAGCGACTATATGAATCACTAATTGGACACTAGATCAAATCAGAATGAAATGAATGGCATCACGAAGTTCCTTTAAAAATGTAATCTTTATTAAAACTAATTTGAATTTTCTAACTGTTAACATATCGATTTCTATAACAAATTGTCTCTTACATAGATATGTATAAACACACGCGTGCGCACACACACACACACACACACATATATATATCGAGAGAGAGAGAGAGTAAGAGACAGACAGAGACAGATTGATTAATAGATATAGATATTAGATTATATCCATCCGTGAGTCTGATTTACATAGTTAAATTGTCTTATGGATATCATTAGACTGGGCTAGTGTGTAAGAGAGATGGAGACTAAATATATATTTTATTTGTACCATCCGTAATTATAAAAATCTGATTTTCCTAAACACATCTTTGTAAGGATATTTAAACATTTTCTATGCAGAAAATGTTTAAATATCCGACGGGCATTTCTTATTCAGATGGAAAATTCTAATCAGTACAATTTAGTTAAAAATAATGAATTTCAATCTGGCAAGAAAAAATGTCTATTATTCAAATTTCTTCTGCTGCTTATGATTGGATGTGCTGACTAATTTTGGAATGATTTGAATTAAAGACCGCAAGCATTAACTTCATGGGCAGTGATGGTGGGAGGGAGAGGCAGAAAAAGGGAGAGAGAGAGAAAAAAGGAGAAAGAGAGAGAGAGAGGGCGGGCGGTGGGAAACGAATGACCATATATATTAAATTTTAGCATAATCCTGAATAAGTGAGGTAAAAGCTAACACTATTCTGCAGTTTAGCAGCTGCTGGTTCTTTGCCGATCAATTTAGAGAAATGGGTGTAAGAGTAAACAATAAAAGTTGAACGGCGTAGAATTATTTCTTTCCCGAGTCTTCCTTGTGTTCTTAGATGGTGAAAATGCAGATCGAAACGAGTATAAATCAACCGATGAAAGTTACCAAGTAAGTGTAGATCTTCAGCCTTTTTTATATATAGCGTCTTCACAAGTTACAGGCGAACCCCGTCAGCAAAGATAATGTAATGACTACGAAACACATACCGATAAGAAGCAACGTCACACATGAAGATTTTAACCGACATTACAACACGAAAAGTTGAAGGTACGTTCATAGGTAAATTATGAGTTGCTTCATAGGCTCTAATATGAATTATATATATATATATATATATATATATATATATATATATATATATATATATATATGTATGTATATGTATGTATATGTATGTATATATATATATATATATAATATATATAAATATATATATATATATGTATGTATATATAAATATATATATATATATATAATATATATATATATGTATGTATATGTATGTATATGTATGTATATATATATATATATATAATATATATAAATATATATATATATATGTATGTATATATAAATATATATATATATATATAATATATATATATATGTATGTATATGTATGTATATGTATGTATATATATATATAATATATATAAATATATATATATATGTATGTATATATAAATATATATATATATATATATGTGTATGTATATGTATGTATATATAAATATATATATATATAATATATATATATATATATATGTGTATGTATATGTATGTATATATAAATATATATATATATAATATATATATATATGTATGTATATGTATGCATATATAAATATATATATATATAAATATATATATATATAATATATAAATATATATATATAAATATATATATGATTTGGTAGTTTGGTAGTTTTGTTTTACGGCATATCAACCCTTTTTGGGTTATTTAATGCCGAATCTGGTCATTATAGTAAAAGATTTTATGCTTCAAGTTCTTTATATCTTCAAATGTTTAATCATCGTTTTTGGTTTGGTAGTTTTGTTTTACGGCATATCAACCCTTTTTGGGTTATTTAATGCCGAATCTGGTCATTATAGTAAAAGTTTTTATGCTTCAAGTTCTTTATATCTTCAAATGTTTAATCATCGTTTTTGGTTTGGTAGTTTTGTTTTACGGCATATCAACCCTTTTTGGGTTATTTAATGCCGAATCTGGTCATTATAGTAAAAGTTTTTATGCTTCAAGTTCTTTATATCTTCAAATGTTTAATCATCGTTTTTGGTTTGGTAGTTTTGTTTTACGGCATATCAACCCTTTTTGGGTTATTTAATGCCGAATCTGGTCATTATAGTAAGAGATTTATGCTTCAAGTTCTAAAAATAAAATAAAAAAGGGGAGGGAGAAAGGTAGAGGGGCTGTTGTTTTTGTTTTTGGTTTTGTAGAACATAATTAAGTTTTACAAAAAAAAAAAAAAAACAACTCAACAACAAAAAACGTCAATGTAGGTGAATTTCGTCTCAGGGAGCCACAGGGCAGCCTGATCTGGTATCACCAGTATATATATGAATATACAATATATAAATATATATATAATATATAAATATATATATATAATATATAAATAAATATATATAAATATATATATATATATATATATATATATATATATATATATATATATATATATATATATATATATATATAAGATTATCACATTAATAACGTTTCGGAGTAAAATCAATTTAGTATTACGGAGTAATGTTGCATAGTCACTACTCCTGCCTGGACCGCGGCAGTTCTCTTAAACCACTCAAACAACTGGTTACGGTCCCAAAAGGCATTTGTTTCATAACGCTTGTGAATGAAATCTTCTCGTAACCGAAAACAATACTAAAGTTTATGAGAAGATTATTAAGCGGTTTCAATCGTTTTTAACACTTTCCGTAAGGCACTTCCAAGCGACATTTTTAACAGGCACTTTTAATACACATTTTCTTTAGGGCGATTTTAAACACAATTTGCTTAGGGCGATTTTAAGCCTTCAAACTGTCAACCTATTGCACATTAATTCTCGTTAAAACATGTTCTCTTTAAACATTTCAAATTACGCATTTTAAACATAGTTCTCTTTTAAATTCTTACTCATTAAACACAGTTCATTCAACATATCTTTCGATTTTTAGTTCTTTCCGTTTTACAGATAAGGACCCAAAATGTTATGCACAAAAAAGTTACCTTACGTTTTCTTTCGTCGCCTGGTCGTGATCGCCGTTGGTGCCGTCGGGTTCGTTGTGTCTCTTTGGCTGTGATCGGTATCTGTGGATAAATTTTATCGACAGGCAGAAGAGAAACACGGAGACGATTTTTCTCAGAGAGATTCAAGTCTTTTATTCGATGTGGGGGTTTGCTTCCATTCATTCCGTGATCCTCATTCCTTCATTCTTCCTGCTGGGGAAATGCGACGGGAATTGCTACTGGATCTTCCCGAGATCCAGCCATTATGACGAGCGATTACATTCTCAACCGTCCGGGCCGCTTCTAACCCAATTCAGGACCCTCAGAGAAGGTCCACCGTGCAAAAACTAGTCACTGATTTTCAAACCTAAATTTCTCACAAAGAAGGAGTGACGTCACAAATGTACACGTGGGACAGTCATGCAAAACATATTCGTTCACTCATTTTTCTGACCTTTTCTGACCCGATGTTGTCTGTGCCGGCGTCGACTTTTGGAACCTTGTTATGGTTTCTCAAAACATGATTTAACTCACAGCGGTTCCCTTCGGTGCGTGTAAGCGTGACCTGCACCGAGCTCGACAAAGTTCACCCCTTCTCATAATAAAAACTAGTGGACCTACACACTGTTAGGCATACGGGGCCCCTCATAATATAACACTAATACGGAAAAAAGACGTTTTTACAGTTTTTGTCTTGAGCTATACAAAAAAAAAACACTATGGCAGCATTACGTAAGACTCCCGTTTGTGAAAATAACGCTTCTTGTAACATATTTACACATTAAAATATGTGGTTTCTTCAGATTTGATGCGTTGTACTAAATAGATTTTAATTCGAAATAATTCCTCATTCAATATTATTTCAAACAAAAATGACAACATAAAACAAATTGAAATGCATATGCACAATTCATTAGCGCATTAGTTTTACCCCTTCAAAATCATCATTTACTCGTTCATGCGACAAATAAGCAGCAACATTAAAGTGTTCCAGACAGATTAAGAAAAACGATAGGTTAGTTGGGCATCCATTACAAAAAATAGGTTAGTTGGGCATCCATTACAAAAAAATAGGTTAGTTGGGCATCCATTACAAAAAATAGATTAGTTGGGCATCCATTACAAAAAATAGGTTAGTTGGGCATCCATTACAAAAAAATAGGTTAGTTGGGCATCCATTACAAAAAAATAGATTAGTTGGGCATCCATTACAAAAAAATAGGTTAGTTGGGCATCCATTACAAAAAAATAGATTAGTTGGGCATCCATTACAAAAAAATAGGTTAGTTGGGCATCCATTACAAAAAAATAGATTAGTTGGGCATCCATTACAAAAAAATAGGTTAGTTGGGCATCCATTACAAAAAAATAGATTAGTTGGGCATCCATTACAAAAAAATAGGTTAGTTGGGCATCCATTACAAAAAATTAGGTTAGTTGGGCATCCATTACAAAAAAATAGGT
>OY744515.1:79371164-79403664 GCA_963556195.1 Sepiola atlantica
GAAATCTAGTTTTGAAAGATGCTTAACAAAAAAAAAACAACTTACACATATTCTTGAGATGGTTCCGTTCAATCTGCGCGTATACCGATGCAAATCTTATTTAAGACGAAAACTTCACATACTAACAACATGCAATTTCAAACGTAACTTTGACATACGTTTCAATCGATAAAATAAAACCGTATCTTTTTCCTTCCTCCATCCATAAACTCCAACATTTCTCAGCGTATAAATTGTGTATATATGGGTGTCTGTAAATATTAAGCAGATGCTTATATGACGAGAAATTAATGTGTTGATTTCAATTGACCAGAAAGTGTCAAAGTTTAAAATACATCCCCTCCTCTTTCCATACTTAGGTATTGACCCATTTTTGAAATCTCAAAACACACGGCTTGCATTGACAATTTTTTAAATTTAATTGATGATCTGTCCTTTCTTATAAATAATAAAAATGCATTTTCCTGATGATGCCGGTTTAATAAAAGCTCTAGTTGAAAAGTGTCATGGCGTCTAGCAAGATGTTTATGTAAATAAAAGTATTATATATATATATACATATACATATATATATATACATATATATATATATATATATATATATATATATATATATATATATATATATATATATATATATATATATGATAGATAGATAGGCTATCATACGGTATTCAGATCATGACTCTCTCAACTCCCAACCGCCTCGAGGCCGGGACAAGCGACCGCTTTGCGTGACCACTCACTTAAAAACCTGACAGGAACAAAAGCCACAATAGCTCGTCTGGATATGACATCAGATTCTTAACGTCGACTTATTCGCTGGTATAACATTTAAACCTCGGATGTATCAATCATCCCGATGACTCTATCGCTCATTCCGTCTATTCGAATGAGGGCTTTCATTATTTAACTATACCAAACAATATGCTATAACAAACGCTAGCTTCACATACCAAACAAAATACTATTTGATTCTAAATATTCACATACCAAACAAATTGCTATTTAAAATCTAAGCATCACATAACTAACCCAATTATATTTCAAATTTAAACTTCATGTGCCAAACAAAACGTAGTTAGAGCGTAGACTTCGCATACTAACAAAAATGCGGTTTCAAACTTAATTTTCACATACTGAAATTAATTCTGTTTCAAACTTAAGTTCTACATGCCAAGCAAAATTATATTTTAAACTTCAACTGTATATATGAAACAATATATATTCGAAACGTAAGCCTTACATACTAAACTATAATATTTTAAACTTTAACTTTACATACCATACAAGACAAGATTTCAAACTAATGCCTCACGCACAAAATGAAACGTTATTTCAAACTTGAGCTTCACAAAAAATATATTTCGAAAATTAGCTTTACATACAAAACAAAATGCTTTTTCTACCTTAAGCTGCATATGCAAAATTAAATGCTATTTCAAACTAAAGATTTACGTATCAAACAAAATACTATTTTAAACTTAATCTTCCCATCCCAACCAAAATGCTATTTAAACTTCAGATTCATATCCGAAAAGCAATTATGTTTCAAACTTCAGCTACACATTCTAAACAAAATGCTATTTCAAACTTCAGCTACACATACGAAACAATATATGTTACAAACTTAAACTTCACGCACACACACAATTATATCTTAAATGTGTTATGCAAACAGGGTTATTCATATGTTTATGCAATTCACTATTCATGCTATGATTCAGAATTTTGGTTTTGGTGGAGTTAATTTTTTTTTCAGAATAGATCAAGTGGATATATGTGTATGTGTATATGTATATGTATATATGTATGTACATGTGTGTATGTATATATGTGTGTGTCTGTTTAGTGTGCATTTTTGTATTTTGTGATGAGTGCACAATTTCCGCACGTTGTAGTTTATTAATTACTAATGTTTTGTGATGTTACTGTTGTAATTTTGGTATATTTCTTTATTCCTTATTGTTATCAAGAATTAATAAATTGGAGAGTTGGGTGGAAGAGTACCTTATAAGTAAGTCACTGTCCCCGTTAACCATTGTATATATTTTGTATATATATTGAAAGAGAGAGAAAGAGAGAGAGAGAGATAGAGAGAGAGAGAGAAACTGAGATACGAGATTCAACTCATGAGTCTGACCCATACACTCGCATCGGGGTCGGGACGAGCGACCGTTTTTTTGCGACCGCTCACTTGAAAAACTGACAAAGACAGAGGTCGCATTACTCCTTTTCCGGAGATGATATAAGATTCTTAACTTCCGCGTAAAATATTAAATAAAAACGTATTATTTTTAATGCTATTTTAAACTTAATCGTCATCTATCCGAAACAATTATATTGCTAACGTAAGCTTCATATATAAGTTTACAAAATGCTATTTCAAATTTTAGTAAAGGCTATCATCATAATTGACACTAATTGTAATAAAACTTACCGTGTGATTTTTATAACATTTACATTATATTTATTAAGCAAAACATTAAGTGATATAGACTGAGTGACTGACCCAAAAAGCATCGTCTCATAGGGATATAAGGATATACCTGAATATGTTAAAATATCTTGGATGCTAATGGTGAATGGTTGCCGAAAAATACTTTTTAATCGTTAGGCGCATTTAATGTCGATCTTAAGTAACATTTTCGCAATGGACGTACTTATGAGCCAGGCTTAGAATTATGGTGGATATTAAAAATTAGTTTTCCTTTTCTAAACAGTTGGAATGCAATAGAAACACGCCGAAAGAATAAACACAAAAGAAGATCCGATCAGATGAGCTCATGAAAGCCTTAACAATCGTCCAAGATCCGTTAAAAAAGTTATGTAAATCATCATCATCATCAGCATCATCATCATCATCATCATCATCATCATCATCATCATCATCATCATCATCATCATCATCATCATCATCATCATCATAATAATCCACACTCTAATAAAGAACAATCTGTATTTATTTGTAAATATCTCCACGTTCCCTCACACAAAGGTTTGCTCGACAAATAAGGGAAGGGAGAACGCAAATCTATTTCTATAATATTTACTTTCTCTTTTTAATTTTTTGGTTTTTATGTCAATTTATACGTTTTTTCTTTTTTCTTTTTGAAACTTTCCATTTTTGGACGTTTTCTCTTTTACTTTTTTACTTTATGTGAGCGACGATTGGATTGAATAGAAGATGATATTAGCAATTTTAGTTTAAAATCATACGAGTCTTTGAATCGTTATCATCAATTTATTGCGAGATGGGGAGCATTTTCTTTTAATCTGGGACATTCAATTCAATTCCTTCTCTCATTACTTTTGTGTTGTTATGTTATTTTTCGTCCCCTTTCCTTATCTGTGTTCTTTTTTTAAGAATTTGTTCTTTCTAAATTCCAAAATGGTCAGTACTCGACAGGTATGTGTAAGTGCGGAATTGGAGGAAGGGCAAAATGATTTCAATCTTGATAGTCTACTACATCGGCACCCATATTTTCCTCACTAATTTTACTTCTTGTATTTCTGTTTTGCTCAAAAGAATGAAGAAAAACACTTATGTATAAATATATAATGATATATCTTTATTGTCGGTTGCGGTGAACGAATCAAGGTGAGTGAGGAAAGAGGACGCACAGAAATTGACGGAGTGATTTTCTCGAACCCGATCGCCAGTCGACTCTCGATTTCAATTTCGGGTTAGTTTATATAATAATTTGTGACACCCACACATCCATCCATATTTAGCCATAGTGTATGCCTGTCTGCAGCTACCCTTTGTTGATAGGATAATCTTTGCAGGTTGTTTTGAATCAACAATTATTTTATTTTCGACAATCCATGTTTTGTTTATTCCGGCCAGGTGATGGTTTGTTTCACATACATTTTATTCCTGAATTAGTTATATCTAAAAGCATTTTTTGTGTAAACAAGATGCGATAATTTCAGGTTTTTATTTAGAAAAATGAAATTAAAATCAGTTTTCAACTAAAGGATCGCCACATTAAAAGTTAGAAATGTTCAAGTTTGGTTAATAGCTAGGTTGAATGATTATGTTTTTCATTCATACTGAGTTTAATTTATAATTAAATATTTCATAGTAATTTAATAATTAGTAATGATACTCGTATAGATGCCATGTTATTATTTTAATTTTAAGCATAAAATTAATCTCCAAATTAGAATAAAATAAGTTTCTTTTTTATTTAAGTTGTCTTGAATTGGTCATATTTGAAGGTTTTATGTGTAAGCAAGACGAGATCATTTCAATTTTTTGATTTATGAATTTAAATTGTATTTTCATAATAATTTTGAATATAATTTCAGCCACACGAAGTATTTGATAGGGATTTTAAGAACTTACTATTCTATAAGTTATGAGATTTCTTAAATGTTTAGACAAAGAAGAAGCATTAACGTTGTCAAATTAATTATAATCTGTAGACAGTTTGCGTTTAATTTGTGTTGCACTAGAGTAGATATAGGTAAATTTATTCAAATCCTTCTTCATCTTCTTTCTCTTCTTCTTTTTCTCATTCATCTTCTTCTTCTTATTATTATTATTAGTAGTAGTAGTAGTAGTAGTAGTAGTAGTATTACCAGATCTAACAACCTACCTATAAATCACATAGTTATATATGAAATTAGTTTATGAAATAGTGGATAAACAAGGTAACATGCTAGTAAAAATAAGGAAACATTAAAGCTTGACAAAGATATTTCGGTCGATTCTTTTCAGTATATTTATTTTTTTACCAAACAAACATGGTCCAACTAATCGACCGAAATACCTTAGTTCCGCTTTAATGATGTGTTTGCCTTTTTATTTCTACTAACACCTTGTCTTGCTTATCCACGATACCATAAACTAATTTTCTATTTTGTCGAACATTTTTATTTCATATTTACTCCATCAGGAGCAATTATTATTAAGAGGGCAGATATTTTAATCTTACAATTACTAGAAAAAATTATTGTGCTAGAGATTTTATTTATTTGATTAGAATTTTTAAATATTATTGTAATCAAATGAAGTTATGTTTTGGTCAAGATTTGTGAGTATAGAATAGGATTTTATTAAAATGAGTTCACCCCAAACAAGGCATATTGACACTGTAGACGTAAATGGCTACTGAGAATTGGGGTGAAATTTTAGGGGGCATCCTAAATTAAGAGCTGTTCAGCGAGATGCTTGTTTGTATTTGTTTTAAATTTCTGCATGTCAGTACAGTCGGGGAAACAGGGAGCAGGGAGGAAGTTCCAAGGGCCGTCAGCTCGTGGAAAGAAGCTATTGGACTAGAAGGCTCTCCGGTATCTGGGAATCTCCACAGTGAGTAGATGGGATTTAGCTGATTGTCGGGTTGGTCGCGTATATTTACGTCGAGGGGGCACCAGAGCAACAAGTTCATCGGAGCAGATTCCATTGAAGTACTTGTAAAACAATCACAAGGATGCAACCTTGCGGCGATCGGACAGGGGCTGAAGCTTGTGGATGTGGATAGCGAGGGACCTATTAGATTAGAGACTCGTATTTGGACCTTGTATAAGAGGGAGAGACTAGTGGATGGTGCAGCAGCCCAGATGTGACAACAATAATCCATGCATGGGCGGATGGTGGTTTTGTAGAGATATAGGATACTGTCATGTGTGAGAAGTTTTCTAGAACGGTAGAGAGCGACCACTTTCTTCGCAGAAGCCTTGGCAATGTGTTTTTATTTGTTCCAATTCATGTTACCTGTGAATGTTAGGCCGAGGAGTTTGAACCTTGGAAACTCAGGTAAGGTGTTATTTGCCATGACAATCGGTGGTTGAATAAGTTAGGTGAAAGAGACGAGCTTTGTCTTAGCAGCAGTAAATGTTTCCATCTATTTATGACCCCATTCCACTACAGACTAGAGGGCAGTGTCTAAGGATGCAGCCATTGCCGCGGATATGTGCGCGTCCATTTTTCCCACATGACGACAGTAGAGCGTAGTGTTGTCAGCAAATATACCCATCTCAGACACAATGTCATCAGAGAGGTCGTTTATGAAGATCAGGAACAATAAAGATCCAAGGATCGATCCCTGGGGTACACGTGTATTTATGTCATGTTGTTTGGATGAACGGCCATCGAGGACAACCTGGATCTTTTGGGGATAGGAAAGATCTGATTATATTAAATATTCGTCCAGTAATACCACATGAATACATTTTTATGAGAAGCCCTTTATGCCAGACCTTGTCAAAGGCTTTGGGTGTATCAAGCGCTACTGCTCTAGCTTCACTTGCCTTGTCCAGTGTATAATATATGCGGTCAGATATGATCGTTAAGATATTTGCAGTAGATCGTTTTTGCCTAAATCCATGCTGATGGTCAAAAAGAAGTTTAGCATTAACGAGATGACGGACTATCGCTACAGAGATTAAGGATTCAAAGATTTTAGCAACGAGCGGGAGTAGACTGATGGGCGATAATTCTGATGGTCGGTTGTATCCTCAGAATTATTAAAGACTTGTACACAGAGGCAATTTTTCAGCTATCAGGGAAGCAATATTCGGCATGGCATTTGTAGTAGAGTTTGAAAGGGACATGAGACAGTTCAGCAGAGCATTTATTTATTACTATTACCGGTATAAGATCAGGCCCACATGCTTTGGAGGTGCCAAGGTTCTTTATGATGCCTTTGACATAAGATGGGGTGATGATAAGGTCATAAAGTGTGGTTTCAATCCGCACTAAGAAATTTAGGAGAGAGTGGTTTGCTGAGTCCAAAGTTGAGTTTTAAGCGAAATACTGAGCAAGCAGTTCAGCTTTATCAGTTGCCGTGCCAACGACATCATTGTGGTTGGATTATGGGGGAATTGTTGGAATTCCATTATTTACCACACTATTAAAGATTTGGAGAAATCACGAATACCTAGTTTCTGTGACTCA
Organism: Sepiola atlantica; assembly: GCA_963556195.1. Classification (NCBI taxonomy): domain Eukaryota; kingdom Metazoa; phylum Mollusca; class Cephalopoda; order Sepiida; family Sepiolidae; genus Sepiola; species Sepiola atlantica. The sequence continues at coordinate 79,378,069 of OY744515.1, forward strand.
CTGCGTTTTCTAGTCATCTCTGTATACCTTCTCGTTGCTTCATCTATTACTATCTTCCAATGATTTCTTGACGCTATAAGTTTCTCTCTATTTGTAGTTGACTTGTGGCGGTTGAATTGTGGGAAGGCTTGCTGCCTCTGAGCTATAGCAGCTGCACAGTTCGAGCTGAACCATCGTGGGTAGTGGGGCTTGCTGTAGAATTTTCACATGATGGCATGTGCTTCAATGCCTGCTTTGACCAACTCGGTTACTTTATTTGCGCACTGATCAGCAGGAGAGAAAACGTTTCATTCCATGGGGCGTATTTGATGTGTTCTCTGATGGATTTCTAATCAGTCTGCTTGTAGTATCTCGTCGTTTTGAGCAACGGCTCAACAGCTTTGGGGCTAGATTTTAGAGTAATATTATTCACTACCACACGGTGATCAGCGTTCTACAGCGAGCTATTGGCATTTGTTGCAGAAACTTCGTGCAGTGAGGTAAAGAACAGGTCGAGAAGTGAGGCTTGCTGGTCTACACGATCAGGGGTGTGGGTCGGGAAAATGGCAGTCTGTGAGAAGGAGTGCACTATGCAGAAACTATATGTGGGGTTACCAGCCTCGTCTGTATAGCTGGAGAATCCAAGTCAGCCACGGTGATGTACATTAAAATTACCAAATACATGTATTTGGGCACTCGAGTCAAGTTAGAGTGCTGTATCTATGTTTTTAGAGACAAAGTTAAGTCGGGTACACTCCTGTATTGTATTTTTATTTATAACTTTATTATAGCTGTGGAGACTTTGCAATTATTTTCGATTATTCTGCAGAATTCTCTAGCGATATTAGTTTGAATAACAGGAGATAATGGAAGGTTGGGCCACGTGACATTTCCCCTCCTATTATTATTATTGAATTTCTTATTCTCGATTAATCGGTGGTTTTGTTTTAAATCCTTTATTCTTTGTCTAATTAGCGAAATATTATTTTAAGGTGATTCAATTGTTCCTGTTTTTAATTATTAAATCTGACTTTTTGCTAAAATTATATGTGTAAACACTATTTACTTTATTTTCTATGACCATATTATTAGTTAACTATTATTATTAGTTAACTATTATTATTAGTTAACTATTCGCACTTTCTTCAAATTTAATGTTTATCTTTATATCCGTAAATGATTAGACTGACATTGTAATTGTCTATTCACAGATATTTTATTACCTGATAACCTAGAGATTCTATTAGATATGTTACGGATGATTGATTTAGTGATAGAATGAGGATTATATACACACTATACAGTTCGATTCGATTCATAGAATGGTGAGAAGATATCTAGGAAAGTACTGATTTTCTGGTTAATGTCTATAGTTATGCTTCGGGTATCTTAAAGAATTTGTCCTTTTTTAGTTTCCTTATACGGTCAGAATTTCTTATAGTGAAAGTAGCGTCATCCCTACATAAGCGCCCTATTAAAGAGGGGAAATTCACATCAATTTCATTTAAGAAAAATAATCCGATAGGTTGTTGATCTAGTCAGATTGTTACATAAGGAAGGATCCGTACGACTAAAAGAAAAATATTAATAACTATTGGTAAAAACTGAAAATATTAGTAACTATCGGTAAAAACTGAAAATATTAGTAATTATCGGTAAAAACTAAATATATTAATAACTATCAGTAAAAAGTAAAAATATTTATAGCTATCGGTAAAAAGTGGAAATATTTACAGCTATCAGTAAAAAGTGAAAATATTTATAGCTATCGGTAAAAAGTGGAAATATTAATAACAATCGGTAAAAAGTAAAAATATTTATAGCTATCGGTAAAAAGTGGAAATATTTACAGCTATCGGTAAAAAGTGAAAATATTTATAGCTATCTGTAAAAAGTGGACATATTAATAACAATCGGTAAAAAGTAAAAATATTTATAGCTATCGGTAAAAAGTGGAAATATTTACAGCTATCGGTAAAAAGAGAAAATATTGATAGCTATCGGTAAATATACCTTTTAAACAACTCTATTTCTTATTCAGCATGTATAATACTAAAAGGACACGTAAAATTAATTCCCCAAACGGAACAATTTTGCACCACTTAAAATCTGGATATAATACTACAAAACTTTATGTCTAGAATCCTTATTCCAATTTTGATCAAAATTCATTACATGATTTTTATTCTATAAAAAATTGAAATTAAGTGAATTTTGCTGGATTGGCGTCAAATAACTGGAGTAAATTCAATGCAAATCTGTAATATTTGAATCTGAAAATGGAACAGTATACCCATATTGCATCCCTAAAACTCTTTTCAATACTCCAAATAAACAGAAGTTCGGGGACTATTTACCAATTGGTGTTTAATAGCTATTCTTAAAATTTCAAGAAAATCGGAGGTACCTGAATTTTCACGAAGGGCTTCTACTTTCTTTTTACTTCCTTTGCATACAACTAAATTAAACTAAATACAGCGCACATTACGACACCTTACGCCTAGCAGCTGTGTTCCATAATCCATAATGACTGGCTAATTATTTAAGAGTGAATTTTTCACATGCACATATATAAACATATACAGATATCTAACTTTATATACAGAGAGATATGCACACATATATATATATATATATATATATATATATATATATATATGTATATATATATATATATACTAAGCTATGAAAATATATTTATGGCAATTAAGCTACACAGAGCCTCCCGCGTTTCATCCCCAAATGCATTTTATCCTGAATATCCCCCCCCCCGGATGAAACGCGGGAGCCTCTGTGTAGCCTAATTGCCATAAATATATTTTCATAACTTACTACGTAGCTCTACTTATGTATCGAGCACTGTTGAAGTAAATACTGAAAATTGATACATAAAATAGGATATCTCCTTATAAAATTTTATGTGGATACATGAAATAGTAATTATATATATATATATATATATGTGTGTGTGTGTGTGTGTGTGCGTGTGTGTAAGTATAGTATATCCATATACACAGAAATACGTAGTCATGCTCACATGTATGTATCTGTGTATGTATGTAGAGATAGATAGATAGATAGATAGATAAAGAGCTGCGTGTGTATGCGTGGGTGTGTTTACATTGACGTACATCCACGCAGATTAATCCAGTGAACAAGTTCAATAAAAAACGGGGGAGGCAATCGTTATTAATCCTGTTGTAATGTCACGTGGTTCAAAACCTTCAACCAGATGTTTCAAGGTAAATCTCTTTCTCTTTCTCTCTGTCTTTTAGTTTTAATTTTTCCGACATAAAAAAACTTCTATTCATTGAAATAAAATGTGAAATAATTTTCTCAAAAAGATGAGAAACAATTTGCGAATCAAAATATTTTTAGACAATCTGTTCATTTTCAGAAGATGAAGGGAAGTAAAGTCTTCGATTTTTCTGGCTGGAAGAATAAATTCAAGTTACAGAGAATTTTCTAGAAAAAGGTTGATATCGTGTATGCATTCGTTTTATACTTGGCGTTTTATTTTTGTATGCGTGTCTTCTAAGTGCATGATGTAATGCACATGCGCAAATACATGTGCATTTGAAGTAACATAAATCGATTTGTTGCCATTTCTATTGATTTGTTGTCCTTTTCTACAAAATTAAGCACTAGTTGTAGTTGCCATTGTCTAATACACACTCGTCTTACAATTTAACCGGTTTTGTAAAATATGCAATGGCCTTGTGCAATACAACGTCGATCAGAATGGAGGCCTTTTGGATGAATTCACATCAACTGAGGAACACAAAAATTACTCTAAAAATCAGTAATTCGCCTGGAAAAATATCTAAATATATCAGATGTGTAGCAAATCAGGACACATCCCGAATCACGCTATGCGTGAGTTTGCCGTGTTTATAAAAGTAGTAAATATAATATACACTGATGTAAAAGAATCAAACACGGAATAGCATTTCCCCATTCAGCAAGAATAGTGTTGGTGTTTATATATATATATATATATATATTATTATTATCATTATTATTACAGCCTCCCAGAGATTAGAGGAAGACGGCTGCTGTGATCATAGCAACCAGAGAAGAAGAACGCGAACAAGTTTGTTTCTGCTGTTAACACGCCACGACGATGACAGCTACACCACCCACCCGGAAGATGTCATTTTCCACTGAGCCACTCCTTTCGTCTTAAAAGGAGGAACAGTTGTTTCTGTCGACGATAAAACAATGGAAAAACTGTGTTGATTAAAGAAAAAATACCCTACGTCATGTAATAATTTAAAATATAAATTTAAATCGAATGTTGGCTGCTACGACGAGGAAGGGGAAGTCTTGAATTTAACGTCCGAAAGGAGAGGGTTTAACTGGTTCCGCTCTTAACTAACTATTCATAACCCAATAACAAATATTAAAAGTCTACTTTACTGACACGTAATTTAAAACTTCCACGGTTAATTCAAGACAATAAGCCTTCATTCGAACATTTTATTAATTTTAATTAAATTCTCTGAAGCACATTGTTTAACAAAAAAATAAAAGAAAACACATAATAATATGTGTCTCTTTCTCTTACTACTAACTAACTAGCTATATATCATTACATAATACATTGGTAGGATCTTCTATTGATACATTCGGTTTAACGGAAACACTGGCAACCCAATCCGGGGCTAAAGATACCACGTGTAACCTTTTCTCCAGTCGATGTTCCGATAATGTAACACACTCCTCCAAAAATTCCGACTCCGATATCGACTCCTAGAATTCTAAAATATCGGATTTTCGTCTCCGATTCGAACTTCTTGTTTAAAAATCTTCCAATGTTAAGTAAAGATTAGAGTCGTGTTTTAAAAAGTCCAACTGCAGTTCCAACTCCTAACATTCTTATGAGTCCGACTCCGACTTCTTCCAAAACCTCTGACTTCCTCCGACTGCGTAATTCTGCTTTTAATTTTAACTGGTGTTCTGAGCGGAAGGTGGGGGCGGCACGGAACTTGTGATCCAATTTATTTTGGACAATTATATGAAACTATTTTCAAGGAATTTGAGGTACTGCTAGTTTTTGTTTTTTTCGTAACTGACGCTCCAATCTTTGCAGTTAATCGATGTTAAACAGTAAAAAGTACAGGCCGAGACAACCGACATCAATTGCGGCTTGTCGGGTGATAAATCTGCTCATCCACGCTCTTTATTATAATGTACCACATACATTGGACTATTCAACCCATTGCTAGGACTTTAACAGGTGATGACATCGTGGACTAGAACGGAGCTAGAAGCAATGTTAACTAAACAGCGGCTAAACATTCCCCACTCTTATTTACTATTGGCTCAGCACTTATTAATGCCAAAAGCCACTTGAGGATAAGTGTTAATGAGAACTCCCAAACTAATATTTTAACATCGGATGTATTTCTATGTCACTTATCGAACCAGTTATGTTTTAAAAAGCAATTTGTGTTCGGTTAATAGTATACAATGAAACGTTTACAATAGTGTTTATATGCCGTAAAGCAGACAAACAAAAGCAATAAAGTGAACCACATTCGATAATTTAATTGAAAACACAACATTAAAAAAAAAGTTTTCGTGTTTCATGATTCAATCTTTCCGGGATGGAACTTTTTTTCTTCCGACCAATCTTTGTCATTTACGTTTGTTGATTAAAATGAATTACGACATTTTGATTAAAAAATACTATTGAATCAGCACTTATTAAAGTCCAGTGTAAATTGAGGATATTGGTTAGTGAGACGGCATGATTGTCAACTGATAAAATGAGGCACATGATGGGAGTACTAACATTAGTCAATGGTATGATTACCAGCCGTAAAATGAGAACCACTATGGGAGTACTAACATTGGTTAATGGTATAAAATACGTTTGATTACTTATGGGGCGTTTAATGACAAGAGAGAGGGGGACAGATAGATAGATAGATAGAGAGAGAGAGAGAGAGAGAGAGAGAGACATAAAAGTCGAGATATTCTTACACCATTACTTGTAATAACCTATTTTTTCCTAAAAATAAAACAATATTTTCCATCTCTGCGTGTATGTCTTTATTGATAACCTTTTCGCTTGACTGATCCCATCAGAACTATTCTTTTCAAAAACATGGACGGCCTTGTAACACACGCAACATGAATAGTATTTTTTTTCATCGAATATACAGGGTCCGCCATAAGTAACTATATCATTTAACATGTAACATGAAAAGAAATATGTAACTGCAATGTAAAAACTAACAAAGAATATACTTATGTATTTTGCTGTAAACATTAAATATATTGCACTTGGCCTTTAGGCCGAGATCAAAGTGTAGTATCTGCTCCGATGGATATTGCACCCAATAGACCGGTATCGTCTTGGCATTCGGGGCTTGATTTCCGCCGGTCTATGGGTTTGTCCTGTGCAGTTCTAGGAGGTCCACCTTCCAGGCATTTTTTGTAGGCCAGAGTTCTCACCTTCTCGGGCGCTGGCTTTTCAAATCCCACTTTCCCGACCTTGTGTCACATCTTACCTTGTGGGAGGAAGATAAATAAAAATTAAATGTATTTAAGCGACGACATTGGGAAGGAAAAGGGACGAAAAGAAATACCACGCGTCTTTTATAGCCCTGCTCTTCATTGTTAAAAGGCGTCAGAGGGGAGAGAGAGTTATGTTTCTGCACGGCGAACAAGCCGCAACAGAGGTTTTTGTTGGTCCCCACCCCACCTGACTGTGCTAGCTGTCAGAAAGTTACTAGTTATTGTGAAACAATCGCAATATTGCCACACAAATCATCATGTTTGTTTAAACATTTATCAAAGTTACGTGTTCTCTCCATGGAACTCAATGCATTTTGCTAATCTTTCAGGTACTGAGCAGCACATTTTGACGTACACCTTAAACGGCAATGACAGCTCGGAGTTAGAAACGAGAGAAAATATATAGTTACTTATGGCGGACCATGTATTTGGAAACGAAACAAGATTTTCATTTCTAAATTACTTAAAAATGGAAATACATCGTTAGTTCGTCCAGAAAGTCTGGTTTTGTATTGAACTTTGTTGGATTTATTTTCAGTAAATCCAGAATATCTGAGATTCCACGAAACTCTAACGGATAAGAACTATGTAACATAGTCCCATGAACATGTATATTATCTATCGTGTCGCTTTTTGTTGACACTCGTGTTTGCGTAGGTAATCATTAATAAACGCTCAATTTAGTACACGTGGCTGAACATAAACAAAGAAAACCACAAAGTGAAAAATGAAACTCGTTCCAGATTTCTAACTGTGGCCCCAAAAGCTGTTCGAATGCTGTACGAGTCTCATTTTTTACTTGTCTTTGTTTAACCCTAGCCCCGTGGAATAAATTAAACGTTTATCTAATCGTGTTACCTACGCAAACACGACTGTCAACAAAAAAAGCAACGTGATATAAAATATACTGTCAGAAATTAATTCTAATATTTTTAGTTATAAAAAGTTAGGTGGGTTTATATATTTATATATTTATATATTTGTATGTACAGGATTCACTTCTAAACTAATTAACCGATTATTATGGATTTTGGAACACTGCTTCTGCGTGTAAGGGGTCGTAATGTGGGATATATTTAGATTAATTTAGTTTTATGATAAGAAGGTAAAAAGGGGGTGGAATTCTTTTCGTCAAAATTCAGATACTTCAAATTATTTTAGAAATTCTAACAATATGTATTATACATCACTTAATAAACATTCCAAAAATTTGTTTTCTTTGGACTATTTTAAAACGTTTTTAAGGGGCATAATATGGTCACAACTTCTCATTTGAAAATTTCAATATATCAGATATCCATTTAATTTTATCTATAGTCATTAAACACCTATTAAGTAAGATTTCCTTAATTTCAATTTCCCCTTAAGACCCCTTAAGCTTAAGCCTTACATTTAAGACATTTTCAAGAGTCAAAACTATGTAATGAGTTTTGAGCTGCATTGGAACAAAACCGTTTTGTTCGGGGAATTAATTTTTCCCGTCTTTGTATTTATCTAGTTTTCTATACTGAACTATGATACATTTGTAGGAGTATTCACCGTTCTGTGGCTTTTCTCGGACGTTCGTTTATTACTTGGTTTGGTCCGTTTAGTGCTTTTAACTGGCTAATGTATTGTAGCTTTCTGTGTTGTCGTTTGCTGCGATAAATATTTACATTATAATCAATGCAAATCTTTTCTGTCGATGGAATGATTTATTGTTTGTTAAAATCATATAAACAGACATTACATGAATATACATATTGAATAATATACAAGGTCAATAAACATTTACATTTGTTGATAATACTTACTCGAAAATGAAATATATATTTTAAGCTAACGTCTCACATGGACACGCAAGCCATAGAAGGGCCGACACACTCTTGGTGTATCTCTGTCTACGGTTGTTTCTCTAGCTCTGGGTACTGACTGACCAACTAATTTGTTTATATAAATAACAAGAAAAATACCCGTCCCAAGATGGGTAAAATTAATTCTCCGAAAAAAACAGTTTTACACAACGTGTATGTCCCCTTTCGAAGATTACAATCAATATAAAATACTACTTAATCTTATTCTAGAATCTTTATTCTAACTTAGATCAAAATCTATTCAATCATTTTGATTCTAGACAGTGTCTAAAATGAAAAGGTTAAGTTTAAGTTGTCTTAAGAAGAAACTGAAATTCAGCAAATCTTGCGTAATTGGTATCTAATGACAACGGATCAAATTTAATGTAAATCTGAAATATTTGCATTTTCAAACTGGAAAGTGTAACCATATAAAGCACTGCTAACATTCTAAAGAAACTAAAATTCCGGAATGTTTATTAATTGATGTCTAATACCTGTTGTAAAATTTGACAGAAATTCATAATGATCGGTTGATTATTTTAGAAGTGAATTCTGTGTTTACAAATATATATACATACCTAACTTTTTATACATAGAGATAGCTCTACAAATACATGAAGAGAAGACAAGTAAGTGTTGCATAAAACAGATGTAATAACTTACATAATATTCTTCCCACTCGTAAATATGTCTAATGTTTATATGTGTATTACTCTCGCTTAGCACATTATTGACAAGATAATTCTATTGCTAAAAATCCAATTTATTTAGCAGTTAGTAATAGGATGAGTAATACCGTGAAACTGTAGCAAAATCGTTTAATGCTCAATTTAGTTTACTATACTATTTCTATGCCTAATGGACATTTCATAGTTGTCGGTCTGAAACCTCAGCTATACTATTGATTCTATTAGCTGTACTATTGTAATTCTATTACTAATGAAAATTTGGTATTTGCCTTTCTGAATCCGAAATTATACTATTACTTCTATTCATTGTACTATTGTACTATTTTTTAATGCTCGATTAAGTTTATTATACTATTTCAGACTAATGTACTATCTTTCAAAACTCAATTCAGGGGGTAGTGTAGTATCTGTTCTGTTATGAAACTATCCGCACAGCCATTATCTCTTCCTTTGTGGGAAGTAGTGTAGTATTTGTTCTGTTGTCATGAAACAATTATCCCAGGCATTACCTTATCCTTGGAGGTAATGTAGTATATATTCACTGGTCATGATACCATCGTCCCTGGCATCATATCCTCCTTTTTGGGGGTAATATAATATCTGTTCTGTTGTCATGATACCATTCTCCCATGAATTATCTTCTCCTTATTTTGGGGTGGGAGTAGTGATATACTAGCAAGAATAGCTAAAATTCGATTTTTTATTATCGCCTGTTTGTTAGTGATAGCGAATTCTATCATGTCACTTCGTTGTCCCATGAAAGACCAAACAAGGCAGTCAATATCCATTATTTACGGTATATGTTTCCGGTTTTTTCTCTTTTCTTTCATCTAGGTGCTTTCCATTCTCTTGAATTCTTTTCATAGGTCATACCCTGGGGATGAAACACGTGTAGGAGAAATGAAGAAAAGCCTGGACAAGTATAGCACGACATTCTATGAGGAAAATACCATTTTATTCGTCGAGTCTAGTTACAACTAATCGAATGTTTTATCAATGTTAGGCTGTTATATTAGCTACTATTAACAATTTTTTGGTTATTATTATAAACAGCGTGACTGCACCGTGTTCTAATTCTCACACCAACCAAAAACGAGGCAACCTGGGTGGGGAGTGTGACAGCCAGATATTTTTTTAGATTACATTTCAATTTTTGCATGTTGGTACGGTCAGGGAAAACAGGGAGCAGAGAAAGGACTTCTAAAAGTTAGCAGTACAAAAAACAGCTATAAGCGTAGAAAATCTAAGGGCCATCTAAGGGACCTCTACAGTAAAGAGGTGGGATTTTATTGCAAGTTGAGTGGATCGGGGTATTTGCGTTGAGGGGCCACAATTGCCGTAATTTCGTCGTAGCATATTCTGTTAAAGTATTTGTAAAACTAGCACAGGGATGCAACACTGCAGCGATGCGACAGCGACTTGAGCTTGGCTGACTGTTCGGGACGTCTTAGGGTGTAAATTATTTTTGAAACCTGTCCGTAAGGGAAAGGCTAGTGGTTGGTGCACCAGCCCATATATGGCAACAATATAGTATTCATGGGTGAATGGTGACTTTATAGAGATATGAAATACTGGAAAGAATCAAGGAAACGTATGCCAACAACGGAATCTAACCGGTCATAAAAGTCGTAGCATGCTGATTCATAGGAATTAACTTACCTCACAATTAAAAGTGCAGTAACTTTGTTTCAAATTGTCAAAGTAATTAGTCTCTTTTAAATCGCCACTTATTTGTGTCGGCAATTACTGTTCAATCACCTTAGAACACTCTGATAATAAGATTATAGGACTATAATGAAAAACACGTGCGGTTATTAATTTTTCATAGCGATTTAAGCAATGCACCTTTCAATCTATTAACGAATATTTTATATCAAACTAGACGTACGCGTGACCCGTTGAGTCACAAGAACTTCCACTATTTATACCGTTTTGATTTTACCTGAAAATTTATAAACTGTTACATATCCGTTTAGACATCCTTCTTGCATAACTGAAAATAACAAGTCTCATTCATTTTATATTGCACTTCTTTTAATATGGAATTCTTATTATTCTTTATTGGGAGACTTATTATTTTTACAATCTAATTTACATATGGACAGGTTGCAAACAGAATTTCTAACCTAAGGCGTCCCGCATTGTTTACCAAGCTTAAGCCTCTACCCCATCGCGGCAGTGTTACATCCCTGTACTTGTTTTACAAGTACTTTCACAGAATATGCTCCGACGAACTTATTGCCATTGTGACTCCTTTAACGCTAATACCCCCGACTCACTCGACTTGCAAACAATCCCACCTCTTCACTCTAGAAGTCCATAGACTCCGGAAGATCTTTTACTCTTATTGCTGCTTTTCATAACATTCAGTAATTTAAATGTAATCTGAACAAGGATCTTGCTGGTCAACTCCCCACCCAGGTTGCCCCTGTAAATCTAGCCCCTGTTACAGTTACTCTTTGCGTTTCATTGGTAATATGCCTTGTTTAGAGTGAACGAAAATAAATGAAAACATCAAATACTTACTAAAGATACCACGTGATTTATGTTTACATCCATGGAACCGACTCGATTCGAACTTGGTACACCCGGGTCGAAAACTCACATCATTATCAACTTCACCACAACCACCACTACCTTCTAGAATGGTACTGCTGACATGCTGCAGTGAGAACTCATAGCTTGTTTTTCGTGTTTTAGTTGATTACTTAAAGACCTTTGATTGTGTGCGCCATCGACTGATCATTGAAAAGCTTAAAGCTTTCGGTTTTCGTGACGATTTACTTTATTGTGTTTTCTTACCTTTGTTGTCGACACCAAAAGGTTTTCACGAATCAAGGCAACTCTGATGTTCGATTGAGATGGCTACTGACATCATCACTTTTTGCTATCTGTTTTCTTTCATTATTCATGTATAATCCGGGTGGGTAAATATCACACGTATGCGGAGTATAGTCACTTCTACTATAATTGTGAATAGAAGAAATCCAAAGATACGAGGATTATGGAGAAAAATTGTGACCATAACTTGATTTTGCATTATTTTGAAAACAATTGTTTAAATTTAAATGCTCTTAAATGTAAAATTATCGATATTGATTCTAGACGGCGTGTAGCAAGGAGGGTCTATTGATAATAGAGTCGCCCCCGTGGCTGATTTTGGACGAAAAAAAAGTATAAAACAGCAGCAGCGGAACGGTCTAAGATGAACCCTGCAACGAGACATGACGGATGGCATTTTAAACTAATGTCTGACTTGTTTTCGAATGAACTGTGATCGAATTTAGTTATGTTACGAAATTAATGTTGAGGGATCTCATTGACTCGTTTTCTTTGCTTCGTCATGGTATGTGTGCGTGTGTTGGGTGGGCGTTTTATCTTTAAATTTCAATCGACAACTGCGTCCCAACACTTAAAATTAAATTGACTGGAAAAGACTGGAAAAGTGCTTTTCACCCCAAATGCTTACTAGTCGTGCTATGAATGGCCCAACATTATAAATACAAATAATACATTGTTTTTAAATAAGGTTTGTAAACAGTGATTTGGGGGTGTACTCCGTGACTTGTTTGCTTGGCCGCGGTGTGTGTTTCTTTGCGAGTGCTTTGTGTTTCTCTACTATTAAAACTAAAGAATAAGATGGCTGTGTAATCTACTAACTGCAGTGCCGAAGATGCCCAGCTAACAACAGATTTGCTCTCTTTGAGTCTTCACTTTTATCCAACAAAGAAATGTTAAATGACCTTTTCACGCTTGGAAAACCGCTTTTCATACACGTTCTCTGATTGTTCCAAAAATAGTTTAATTAAATATTTTAATCTGGAACCTACGTTTGCACAAAAAGAGACTCAGTTTTTTTGCTAAGGGCATGTAGTGATTTCCCCATAATACGACAGAGAAAATGAGCCTTAGCCCCAACCTGATACTTGCATCTTGACGACAGGTCTAAATCTCGTTTAAATTAACTCGCCATTTATTAAGCTATTTTTATATTCTGAGTAGTTTTATGTAAGCATTGCAATATCCATTAAAAGCTTAGCTTATTTATGTTGAATCGAAAGATGAAAGAAATAAAAACATGATTTCTTTTCTCCTTCTCAGGAACATATTCTTGTCAGTCGAAACGAACGATGTCGTTGTGGCGCAATTTGGTCGTTTTATGCCGGAAGCTTATTTCAATAACTATGCACCATTCTTCATGTCTTACAGAATTAAACTACCTATTATATATGTTCACAAACTAAAATCAAGCAATCTAGGAAAATTGGGACACGCGGATTTGCATAAAAGTAAACAGAAATTGTAAGAGTGAACCGAAATGCATTATTGTGAAATTTAATTTCGTAATAACATTAATGGGGTGGGGGCGTTGTTTTAAGTTATAATGTAGAACTGGATCAAAACCTCTAGAAGTAACTTGGCATGAAAAGACTGGAAAAACTCATTTTTCCAAAAATGCTGAGTTTTTATCCACAATATCAAAATATGCGCAAACAGAAATGTGTTATATAAAAGAAAACAATAACAATGAATAGTTAATTAATGAAGTGTTCTTTTGCAAAGCAATATACATATTAGTTTACGTTAGTACATCGACTGCATACACATGGTCACTATATTAAGATGCCATTGCTCTTCTATGTTGAATACGAATTTACTCAGTGCGATAAATGGAACAACTTTAGAGATACCAGAAGAATACCCGTCCAAGGATGTTAACTAGTAAAGATACGCCTGTTAGTACTTATGTGATGATTTAGATTTGCAAGGGAAAGTTTAGCGCATAAACAAGAAATAAAGGTCAGTCAGGAGCATTGTCTCTTGCGAGAACACGAGCAAGAGGAAATTACGTCACACGAGCTGGTATAGGCGCGAAGAGCGAGCTTTCTGTAGAACGTTTGAAGCGATGAGACGTGATAAAAAAGCAATACATATATATATTATAAACGAAGGGGGCCAAGCCGCAGAAATCTGTAGCCCGATATGTCTCATCCACACGCCGCTAGCAGAGAAGATAGCAACGTCAACAGCATAATAAAATGGTCTTTATCCAAATCCGAGATCTAGTAATTTTGTTCGTGTTCGTGTTTAAAGGGTACTAAGAAGAAATTGAAATTCAAGGAATCTTGCTTAATTGGTGCTTAGTTACTATTTATCAAATTCAATACAGATCTGAAATATTTTCAAATGGGGGTCGTACCCATATTTTGCCACGTTAGACCTTTTTAAAATACCCTAAAGAAACTATAATTTGGGAAATATTTCTTAATTGATGTCTAATAGCTATTGTTAAATTTTCACAAAAATCAGAGGTATCGAATTTTTCTACTCCCGTTTTACCCTATTTTTATTAAATTAAATTAAACTAAATATAGTCCATATTTGGACCCCTTACGCCTAGAAGTTGTGTATCAATATGCATAATAATCGAATAATTAGCTTAGCGTGAATCCTCTACATCCAAATATATAAACATATGCACATACCTGACTTTATGTAAATAGAGATATCGTCAAATAGTCGTCATATCAAATATTTGGATGCGTCATCATCGCGTCTGTATAAGAGGCTTTTTCTCGCTAAGTCGGTCTGTCTCGCTTAAATTATCTTTTTCAATATTTATGTTTATTACCCTTTAATGTTTATACAAATTGATGTGTTGATTGTGAAAATATGTAGCTAACATCTCGGTTGGATTGACTCAAGATTTTTTAAGTTATCTAAATGTGCAGACTAAATAGACACATCATAAAAAGACAAATTCTTGTTTATTATAAAACATATCAGTGTTCACACTACTAGAGAAGGAGAGAGTTTGAATGCCGACTAGGCACCATCCTCAAATGTCTTCGCTCAATCGGGGTTAGGGTTAGGATACACTTTCATGAGGATACTTCGCCTTAAAAGGAAACCCTGACCAAATATCTAAAATAACATAGTATTCAAAGCCTAAATAAGATCCCCTTAGCATGACTACACACGGGCTCATACTGTTGGATAATGGGCATGTGGGACCGGACGCATGTTGAAATGGACGTATGTGGGAGAGACCGTTTGGTTTGGCTTGCGCGATTTAGTGCGGGTGAACCCGTACAACTGAGTGCAAAATAAAGCTGTTCTCACAGTCGGAGCTCACAGGCGTTGACAGGGCCACTACATTGACGAGACCTCACGTCAAGGGTCAAGGTGCACCTGCGCATAGGTGTTCCTCCTCGAATGGCTAAGGACTTAAGCTTAGAATTAACTACGATAGAGTAGTAATTTGGTCTCTCCCTTAGCGTTGGTGAAACATCTCCAAGATCGACACGGTAGACTGAAGCCTGAAATAAACCAATCAAAGTTTAAAATATTGTTTGTCTCGTGAATCGTGGTATGAAGCTTTTTGTTGTAGTGGCGATGTTCAGGGCAGTACAGAAGAGAAAAAAGAAGACAACCACTGGACGACCCCCCTCCACGCGACGAGGAAAGAGAGAAGGTACGAGAAATTAAAAGGTATGCAACATGCCTTTTTGTGTTAAAAATGACCAGTTGTTTAAGCGAGAACTGCCACGGCCCATTCCGGGACGGGTATACAAAGCGAGAACTGGCACAGCCTATTCCGGGACGGCTATGCAACAATGCGAGGATTCGTGCGCCTTCTCTTAGTGATGCTACTTCAAGAAACAGCACTAAGTTGGATACTCCACCAGACTAGATAAGTTCGGTCTTGGAATCCGACAAGACCAAGAAAAGACAACACGAAAGATAACCCATAACGTACGTAGATGGTCAATTTGGGATAAGGAAAGTAATATTCTTCACCGCTTTACTAACTAAAGCTTTAAAAAGGAAGAGAAAAACTTAAACGAATACTCGGAAATCTAAGTTTATTATAAAGTAATCAAATGATAGCCCCAGGAAAGGGGCCCTTGATTTCTGAGAACATACTGAAGTAATATTTAACAAAAAGAGAAGGAAATGAAGATTAATTGATAATCAGTTCAGTTTGTACGTGTGTCCTTGCATCCCTAACGAATGCTTTGTCGGTCTGGCAATCTGTCACCATTCAGCTTCAAATGAAACTTCTATTGCTGAACGCGCACTTTGAAATGGATGCATCTTATTTTAGATACGTCCTATCATCTTTATCGAAATCTTCGTCCGTCGGTGGATCTGTCATTCTTAAGTTTTAAATAGCATTTTCATTGATCTCCTACGCCACTTAAGTTTCAAATGACATTTTTGTGGGACTGTCACAATTAAAGTAGCTGGCAAAATGGTTGGTTAATTTTACTGCTCCAGAAAATACCTGATTCCTGATGCGATCTTCTACCTGTATTAGAGTCAGATGCGCCCTAAGATGGGGAGGTACTGCTGCCACATCTGGGAAGATGTTGCTCAGAACATCCTTTCTTGCTTTGACACAGTACAAAATCGACTTCGCAATCTAATGGGAGATACCCCTTCTCTTCCTTATAGACACTCTTTTAAAGAAGAGACGTTGCTAGTCTTTTTCTACTTCATCGCTATTTCCATGGTAAATGCTTTACGGATCCCCAAAATCTGTCCATCCCCTGGAAAACATTCACAACAAGAACTCGAGTTGCTACCGCCGCTGCAAAAGAAATTCCTTCCTTGGTGTAACTAAAACAAAACGAAGTTTAAATGAACGAAGTTTATTTCCAAGAATTTCCCATCCGTGGAACACGTTGCCGTGGGACTGCTTCTCATGTCGCCTCAAAGTCCAATATTAACAAATACTTATCAAACCGTCCTCTTAAGTAATCAGATTGTTTCCATTCATCGCTTTGAACTCTCTCATAGTATAGTTCAGCATTCCAACCGACAATCTCATTAACCTTATCCGCTAGTGGCTTTTGGCCTTGATAAGTGGTGACTAATTAGTATTAAAAACGCATTTTGTTAGCGTGTCACGCTTATGTTTTAACTAAAATGTTATTATTTTCTCACACTTAGGTTTTAAATAGAAAACTCGTTGATTTGTTACACTTTTGTTTGAAATAGAATTTCTGTAGGTCTGCCATACTTATGTTTAAAATAATATTAATGTTGGTCTGTCATACCTATTTTAAAAATAATATTTATGTTTGTCTGAAAATTTTCGAATAGTATTTTCGTTGAGTTTGAAATATCATTTTTTCGGTCTGTCGTGTTCAAGGTTTTAAAAGCATGTTCCTTGGTCTGTTAAACTTTAGTTTTAAATGACATTGTTGTTCGTCTGTCACGATCAGGTTATGTTTCAGAATTTTTTAGATTAGGATTGATCATTTGTATTATTTTTGATTATTCAGACTACTGTTCTCATCTTAGTGGGCTATTCTCACAACAGTTATGCCCATATCACCTCCAACCTTCTTCACTTGCGTCTCATCGAACGTGAATATTTGTATCGAATTTGGGAATATGTACTGAATTTCGAACTGAACCATTTATTAAATTCACAGGGGTAGATTGTTCTCGCCCCATCTGACATCACCGGATAGATATCTTAAGTAATTCTTAATTGTTTCTTAGTATCGATTGTAATAAGTATTGGACCTTTAACCTCCAGAAAATTGTCACTTAGAACTGATTATAACTCTACATCGACCCGTGCTGCAATAGCTAACTTACTAAGTAAGCATCAGTTCTAAGTGAGTCTTCTGAAAGTTAAAGGTTCAATCCTCAATACAGTCAATACGTAGAATATAATTCATAATTGTGAAAAACGTCTACACCATCATCACTGAGAGAACGAGAACAATCTACCTCGATGGTGTTCAGTTCGACATTCTGTACAGATTAGCGATTTTGACGCAAAGATCTCCAGGTTCGATAAGAAATACCTGAAGAAGGTCAGAGGTTACATCGGCTGAAACGTTGTGAGAAAAACACCCAAGGTGAGAACAGTAGATCAAATAATACAAATGTCACGATCAAGTTCCTCATCGCTAAACGTGCAAGTCAAATGGCCGCATCGTAATCATCGTCTTTCTTGTTAGTATTCAGCGTCACCTTTTCATTCTTGTCTATTTCTTTGTTTTCATTTATGCAAGTTCGTTCTTACTCAATCCTTTCGTTCCCTGATTCCTTCACCTTGGCAGCTTCGAAAGCGGTCGCCATTGTATCTTGTCGGTCATTTTGAAATGCGTAACCTCGTTGCGGACATCGCTCCTCATCATCGTAACTGCATATTATTCTACGCACGCAAAAGAACATCCCTCGGAGAATTCACAAAACGCCATTAATTTAAACATCTGATTCACTTCCTGTTCTCAGGACTTTCCAACCTCTTCTTATCCAAACGGGAATTTATTGCACGTCATTTTATTCCTTAATTGCTAAAACAAACAAACAAACAAACAAACAAACAAACAAACAAACAAACAAACAAACTGTAGTTTCATCCGCGGAACTATTTTGCTCCGTTGTAAGGAAGCGCCTATCGTTATTCTTAGCGTTTTAACAACTAAACTTCTCGATACTTATAAATTTAGTCCTGGTCATTTTTAAACGATCTATATATGACCAATCATCCAAGCAGGCTAGACCTGTGAAACTTACCTGATATCATTATTGTCAATCTTTGGTTGTTGTTTCCATTGTTTTTTTTCTTTTGTTCATCGTTAACTTTTTAAGAATTAATAATAGATTTGTCTGCCGTGGATGTAGCTATATTTTACAGAAGACAGATTAGAGAAATGTTTCTTTTTATATTGACTTTTTTCCTGAGTTATATTTAATGTAATTTAGGGTAACGATTAAAACTACTTTTTAAAATATAAACAAATATTAATTGTCTGAAGTATAAAGATTATAACTAAAATTAAATAGAAACATTAAATAAATTTTTCCTTTGAATCTGGGCGAGTTAATGATTCCAAATAGAGAGTAATAGGTTAGAGCGATCATACTCTTGCAGGAACATGGCTATATATATATATATATATATATATATATATATATATATATATATATATATATATATATATATATATATTTGACACGACCTGATTTCTTGAGAAATATTGACCCCCCTCCATACCTACTGTTACAATTTCTATTTATATATGGCCTCCTCTTCCCTCTCTGTCATAAATTATGTAATTCCACTCTCACTACATAATTATAGATTAAATATGCTTCAAATTTCCCCCTCTCTCTTAATATGTATTAAATAGGTTGTTACTCCCCCTCTCTCTAATTATATTTGAATTGTCGAGTGTGAATTTTCCCTTTTTTCAGTTTCAAAAATGTAATCATCTAAATTGGATGCTTGACAATACCACAAGGTTGAAATAAATTATTTCATCGATGATTATGTAATTTCATGTTACTACATTTTATTTTATTCTTGCTCTGTTTATTACATTGAGCTCTCATACCCGGATTTCCTCCTGGAATTATTTCATTATAACACACAATATATATATATATATATATATATATATATATATATATATATATATATATATATATATATATATATATATATATATATATATATATATATATGCGTGTGATAAAGACTGGAAAGAATGTTCCGAGGTAATGTAAATTGAAAAAGATAAAAGCAAAAACTATTAATTATGTATTCATCAATGTTTCGTCTTTATTTCAAGACTTCTTCAGGATGATAGTCTGAAGAAAACCAAACACAAGTCCTAAATGTTTATATAGGAAAGAATGATAAAATCACTTTTTTATTTACAACCCCTTGTCTTGAACGCTTGACTTAATAGGTATTTTACTTTGTACAATTTTAATTCTCACCCTTTACTTGTTTATGTAATTGCCCTATCTCGTATTTCAAGCATCAATATTTCATAATAGGTTCTACTTTAAAAGTATACATCATATCTGTATTCTCCTATTCCTTACATATATATATATATATATATATATATATATATATATATATACTGAAAATATTGACGCACATGTATTAGTATTCTGAAATGTAAACCTAGAAAAAGTAAAGGACAAGTGGAATTAACTCTTAAAATATTGAAGTAAGAATTAAGATTTGAAGAAGTAAATGTACAATAATAAAATCACACTTAATCACAAGGTTGCTAAAATGGCAGACATATGCATTGGTTTTTCTTAGCAATTTCTTCTAAATTTTGCATCCTAAGTTTAAACCCTCTAAAATACCCCGACATTTTCTTATTATTATTTAATTCTTTTTTGTGATTCTTTTGCTCTTCTTTTAAATAAAATGGCTTCTTCTTTTTAATGATTAGAGATTAAATTATTAATAAGTTAACAATTATCAAAAATACAAATATTTCTTCTATTTAAACATCATATTTTTTAAATAATAAATACAATTTTTTCTTATTAGTTATAGTTAATAATTTCAGATTGTTTTGTTTTTTAAAATAATAATTCCTTATTCAAATTAAATGATTTCTAAAATGTTCTACATTTTCAGAATTGTAATTTTTACATTAAAGTAAAATAAGATCAAACATATGTTGAATATGTTTAATTCAAATATTGATAAATTCAGAAAAACCTTTATTTTCAAGATTAGTTCCAGTATAATATAAATAAATTTCAATTTCTGAGTTTTAAATAAGTTCAAATCATTTATAATTATTTCAGAATGAATTCAAATATCATAAATCAGTTACCATTGACTTCAGTATAAATTCTATTTTCAGAACGGTAATTTTCAGAATAAAGTAAAATAAGACAAATATATGTTTAATATTTCGAATTCAAATCGTGATAAATTCAGAAAATCTCTGATTTTCTGAATAAGGTCAGAATAAGTTTCAGAATCATAAAAATAAATTTCAATTTCTGAGTTTCTAATAAGTTAAAAACTTGTAAATTATTTCAGAATAAATTCAAATATTATAAGTGCTTATGTATTTCCTTCAGTATAAATTCTATTTTTAAATTGCAATTTTCAGAATGAAGTAAAATAAGATAAAAATATGTTGAATATTTAGATTTTAAATATTCAATAAATTCAGAATAACTTTGATTTTCAAAATAAGTTCAGAATACGTTAAAAATAAGTTTGAGGATAATAAGAATACATTTAATTGTTTTCGTTTCAAGCAATTTTTAAAAATTGTAAATTATTTTAGAAAACATTCAAAAATAGTTTCTAAATAATATGTTAATTATTTCAAAAATCCATTATTGATTTAAAAAGAATAGTTTAACAGTTTCTATTAAGACAAAGCAAACATTAAAAAATAAGAATACATTCTATATCTCAAAAATCATTCTTAAAATTTCAGAATAAATTGTAATACTTTTATTTTAGTAAAATTATATTATTATTGACTTCAGTATAAATATTTAGTTCAGAATAAATTTTAAAATATATTTTCAATATCAAGTTTATAATTTTACCATAAATAATACAACCACCTTAGGTAATTGGGGAGGAAATTTACTGTTTTTTCTTGATAATTTTGTCACTAATTTCATCTTAATTTTCAGTGACATTTTTGACAAGTACAATGGCCTTCTATAAATTAAGCTCTTTCATGAAGAACGACAGCTTTTCATGTAAAATTAGTTCCATATAGTTGATCAGTTTTAGAACTGAAGTTCCTAATATCAAAATTAATTTTTTGTTTTCTGTCATTATTAATAAAAAAAACTCTATTAATTGAGATGACTATATATTCGAAATAATTAGTGAATTTAATTGTTGAAGTAAGCTGATGCTCAGTATGAAAAAGTATGACAGTATTTAATCAAAGTAGTTGTTGTTGAAAGTGAATATTTAAATTGTTATGCGCAACTAATAAGATTTAATATCAAATATTCTTTTATTTCAAAAGTGTACAAAAGAATCGAAAGTTTACGGACATGCCTCTGGTGTACAAAAGAATCGAAAGTTTACGGATGCGCCTCTGGTGTACAAAAGAATCGAAAGTTTACGGACATGGCTCTGGTGTACAAAAGAATCGAAAGTTTACGGACATGCCTCTGGTGTACAAAAGAATCGAAAGTTTACGGACATGCCTCTGGTGTACAAAAGAATCGAAAATTTAAATACGCGCCTCTGGTGCACAAACTTCTGATGTACAAAACAATCGAAAGTGCAAAAATGCACCCATGTTATACAAAAGAATCGAAAATTTAATCGAAAGTTTCCGGACGCGCCTCTGTTGTAGAAAGAAATCGAAAGATTCTGGATGGTCC
This sequence comes from Sepiola atlantica, assembly GCA_963556195.1. Taxonomy (NCBI): domain Eukaryota; kingdom Metazoa; phylum Mollusca; class Cephalopoda; order Sepiida; family Sepiolidae; genus Sepiola; species Sepiola atlantica. Next base: position 79,400,252 of record OY744515.1, read on the forward strand.
TATGGTGTACAAAGGAATCGAAGGTTTTCGACCGCATCTCTGGTGTACAAAAGAATCGAAAGTTTTCGGACGCGCCTCTGGTGTATCAAATAATCGAAAGTGAACATCTTCAACATACCCAAGAGTTAATATCTTCAATATAGCCAATTGTATTTCATTTTATTCCTTAATAAATAGAGAGATTTCAATTTGGCAGTCTTTTGGCCTTTTTTTCTTTTAAAAGTGGGGCTTCAATTTTCAATTTGGCCTTCAAAAGTCAATTGTCATATTTAAAAAAATTGTTTACAAAATATCACACAGCTCGGTTTCTATGGCCCCCTAATCTTTTTAATACTAACATATTTCGAATCAGATCATCTAGTTCTATCTTTCTATTTTCTACCATTAAATTATATTTATAATTTAAAAAGTTATGTCACGTTTAATGGCATTTTTCTAAGTTGAAGCTGCTAAACCCTTCCATATCTTAAACTCTTTTTGAGATATCTATATTTTTAGATTCGTTGTGCTGTTCGCTACATTTTTGGTATTAAAAAATCAATATGTGTTTTAAATAAAAAAAAAAGTTATGGTGATTCAAAGTCAATAGTAGGCGTTATCCATACACATTGATGACCACACATATTTTGATTAACTTTTTTTTATTGGACCAAATTTTAAAAGCTGGGGACCAGTCAATTCTAGTGCAAAAACCGGATGAAGTTTGGTTGGAAACTGACTAACCTCAGAATTGGTTACATATTAAATATATTATGTATATATATATATATATATATATATATATATATATATATATATATATATATATATATATATATATATGTGTGTGTGTGGGTTTGTCGTTCAAATTTCAAAGTATTGCAGGGTTAGTTAATAAAATTGAAATATAAGCCATATTAGCAATACAAGATTCATTTATTTATTTTTTTATTTTTTTCAATTTTTTTATAATTATTTTTACATTAATCCTATCGATTTCGGAATAAAATTCCTTCTTCAGGAGTGACCAGTATTGAGTCATTTTATTTTCATCAAAAAACAAGAATAAACAAAATTATTTCTTTGTTACTTGATAAACGTCCTTGTTACGACGTCTCCGTAGTGTTGTATCGGCGGTTAAGATGCAAATCCGGTGTCGAACGAAAGAAGCGTTGGCACGCTGTCATGAAAAGTGTGGGTTTGTCGTTCAAATTTCAAATGGCTTATATTTCAATTTTATATATATATATATATATATATATATATATATATATATATATATATATATATATATATATATATATATATTATATGTGTGAAAAAACAACAAACAGAAAACAGGTTAAAATACAGGTGAAAAACAAAAACAAGAGATTTGACCGGTTTCGTTCGTATTAACAGAACATCTTCAGGAAAAGTGTATTTTTTCACACATTTTGTCTACCACTGCATTTAATTTTCATGACCTATCGTGTACCTTACCCCATATATATATATATATATATATATATATATATATATATATATATATATATATATATATATATATATATATATATATATAAGGATTCAATGAATTAGAGCATTATAATTGTTCAAGGAATTAGAACATCAAGTCTAGTATGGCGTACGGTCGTTTCCAAAACATTTTGCAAATACTTTAATTTAGTTTAAAAATTAACAAAGCTACTCCAAAACGTCGCTACATCAGCGCCTTTAGCACCACATCTTACAGAAATTCAAAGAAAAAATAACAAGCTCGTCTTAGAGGAACATCTATTGACAGAAAGAGCCACAGAGACAAATATTAGAACAAAGAATAAGTTACAAATATAAAATAAAATGGAAATATAAAATGATAATAATAACAAGACATTATAAAAATAAAAATAAAAATGAAAATAAAATATAAAATATAAAATATTAAAAAAATAAAAAATATATAAAAAGGAAAATAAAATAAAAGGATAAAAAATATAAAAATAAAGTAAAATGAAATTAAATAAAAATAAAAATAAAAATATTAATAAAAAGTAGAGAAAAATAAAAAAATATATAAAAACTATATAAAAAAGTAATAAAATAATAAATTAAAAAAAAATTAAAAAATAAAGATTAAAATAGTAAACTAATAATATAGAATAAAAGAAAAAGTAAAAAAATAACAATAAGAAGATGATAAGAAAAATTAGAAATACAAAATGAAAATATGTGATAAATATAAAAGAATTGATATTAAATAAATTAAATAAAAGTAGGAATTAAAAACAACATAAAAAATATAAACAAAAATAAGTTTAGAAAACAAATGTTGAATATTATCAAGGCTCTTTTTATGAAGTTTTTTATGAAAACATCCCGCAAGTAGATGTGTAGGACAAGAGGGGAGAGGAAGATCACAGGGGAAGGTCACAGGGGAAGGTATAGACAAAGATAATTTTTAGGGTGAGGAAAACACCTTATAAAAATTATTATAGGAAAAGGGTCAGGGGTGACCAGGAAATAGGGGATGTAATAGAATAGGAGTTTAGTTGGGGCTATACCAACAGCACTGCATACATAAGTGCATGAATATATATATATATATATATATATATATATATATATATATATATATATATATATAAGTACGATCGCTATACACTATTACTCTCTTTTTTTAACTATGAACCTGTCCAGATGCATAGGAAAAGGTAATTTAATATTTGAGTCACTACCCTAACCCTAACTCTAACCATGACAACTACTTGTTCTACTTCGATTTTATTAGAAAATTCCTTAACTGTTTCATATCCGGTAAGACATTTTTTCTAGAATAACTATAAACAATAAGTCTCTTTACTTCTATCTTATTGTTATTATTTGTAGCCACTAGGAGTTCTCACGCAGATCACCGACAACAACCAGTGGTATTTCCTGGAATCTGAGTGACAACAAGCTTCCCCAGATTTCCAGTATTCTTAACCTCTTTTTGATAACCACCGCTAATAACCTTGCGGTATCGCAACAGCCTCTTACCATTGATTTATCGCTGGTCAGGACCATTGGTCTTTTCTGGGATTTGGGTGCCAATAAGCCTCCCCAATGTTTCAGCATTTTTCGGACTTTTCCAGTGATGGTCTGGTTTTTGCTGTCCCTCCTCGGTCTTATCCTCCTCGACCTTCTACAAATATTTTGTCTGGTGTCAGCCTAGGCCGTCACCATTTTTTATATTTTTAAACATTTTTTTCATTTTGTTTTTTATTTTTCATTTTTTTATTTATTCATTTTGGGGGGCAAGGTGGGGAGGAAAGGGGAAGAGCTTTTAGTGTTTATTGTAATTTCTGTTTCTTGGTTTATTTTTGTGTGGTGATAGCTGAGGCCAGTGTAATTTATTGGGGGGGGGATTATGAAGTGATGTTTCTTGCAGTTTCTGTTCATTAATACGTGTTGGT
>OY744515.1:79406164-79416164 GCA_963556195.1 Sepiola atlantica
ATACCCTACAGGATTATTAATCTTATTAAGACAGCAATGGAAACATGGAGACGAGAATGATAGCCGGAGGACAACACCTGACTGAGATAAAGATACAGAGAGGCATTTTTCTTCCACCACTACTGTTTATAATAGGTATGATGCTGCTCAACTACATACCCAGAAAATGTTATGCCGGATACAAGTTTACAGACACAGAACAAAGAATAACCCACTGATGTACATGGACGACTTGCAACTTTTTGCAAAAAGCAAAAAGGAACTGTGATGCAAATCATAATAATTTTAATAATAATAATAACATGAAGAAAGTCAATATAATATCAATAACCATAGGAGCACTAGGAACAGCTCCGAAAAAAAATAGAAAAAAGACTGTGAGAAATTGAAATCAAAGATAGGCTGAATGTATAAGGCAATGATAAAAACAGCTGAAATTTTGGGAAGCGTACTGGAACGTTGGGAGACTTATTGCCAGCCAAATCTAAGAGAGGACTAATGTTTCTAGCGAAAAATCAATGGTAAGTAGTCGTTGCGATAACGCAAAGTCATTTGCAATGGTTATCGAAATAGATGGAGAGTATGGGAAATCTGGGGAGACTTGTTGTCACTCAGACTTCAGAGAACACCACGGGTAATTATCAGTGAGCAATCACTGATGACGACCTTTGTGAGAACTCCGAGTGAATACATAATAACAGGTAGAAGAAGAAGAAGAAGAAGAAGAAGAAGAAGAAGAAGAAGAAGAAGGTAGACACTGCTGTGTTTTTTTCATTCCTGCCAACTTGGAACGTTTTTGAATATGACGATCAATCGCAGAGTTAAATAATTAAAAAACATTCCTCAATTGTGTATCTTGGAACAGATTAGCCCATGAATCGTCGACATTGTGTGTTCTGTTGTGCTTCATTCTTGTTTTACAAAAGAAATCTAAATTTGATCGATTTTAAGAAAAGATTAATAAAACTTTATGACTTCGATCAGTGGTAAAATATAATCGATTTTCCGTGTGACACAAATTGCAATCTGTTTATCGTTTAGAACTGAATGCAATGGCTCTTTTGTATATGTGGGTTCGTGCATGTGTGCGTTGTAGGAGGTCTTCGTAGTCGGACATCTTAGTGGGCGGACAATTTGGCCTGACGTACATTTGGTTCAACAAATAAAATGTTGAAATTCACAGGAAAATAATTTTCATTTCTTCAAATTATTTTCTTTAAAATAACTTTCAAAGCAGTTTTACTTCACTTATATTTGTATTGGTTTGATTATTAGTACTAATATTTTCATCTTGGTTATTATTTTCGCAACCTTTGATCTTCTTCGAGTGCATTCTTTCAAACTTAAGAATCTTCATACCGAATTCGAGACCCTGTGCAGAATTTTGAACAGAACCTTTTTTAATCCATGTTGTTTCTCGTTCCGTCGGCCATAACCAGGTAGTAGTGCTAATTTACTTTTCAATCTTTTCAAGTCTTTTTTCTTGTCACTTTATTTGTAGATAAAAAGTTTTTCCACTTTTATTTGTCAAGAAAAATGTTTACTTCTACAATAAATAAATTAACTTTATATATTTTTAATTAATAATTTATGCTTTAAAATAAGTTTTTTAAAAAACTTTCGTTTTATGTGACATAAGCTGGGTTAAGCTAGTACTTTTCATTACCTTCGCCAAGATAGTTATGTTTTCGGTCAAGTCTGTTTGTTGATGGTTATTTGTTTGTGTACAGCCTAACGTCTATATCGCCGGACCAATCGTCGCATAACTTGGTCAAAGTATCGGTCATTAGGCCATTAGAACTGCTTTAATTTCGTCACAGGCTATGGTCAAAGTTACGGAAAAGGTGAAAGTCAAAGTTTGGGTGACAACTTCTGTTCTCTTCATTGTAGAGACACGCTCCTTTGTCCAGATTGTGGCCAATGAAGTCTCGTGTCTTATATGATATAAAAGTTCTGTTGTGGTTGAAATTTTGACGAAATTTCAACTTCCGATTTTTCCAAATTTGATGTATGTACCTGATGCTTTTTGATAACATAAATATCACCCCACATCATATAAATAGTTCTTGAATTAGCAGCGTTTCCATGGCATAATTGCAGGAATACTTCATACAATATGGTGAAGATATGTCTGAATAAAACTTCAGCCCATCCTTATGTTGTCAGATAGAGGTATGCACGACTGACTTATGGTCTTGCTCAACTTAATTTAAGTTTTACTTATTTTATATACCAGTCCAAATTTCTCACCTGAACAAAATCGTCCCTCGAACAAACCGTTCGTTGGCCAAAACGTCCGTCGTCCCAAACATGTTTAGTAAATGTAGAATAGTTTCAAAATACAAACTTTTTTTTTAGATATGATCAGCAAGATGTGAGCCCGAGGTCACATCTTGATCGCTGTAGGTATTGGAAGTCTAACTGGTTCATTTGTATTATGTGATATAGGATTGATTTCGAAATGATATAAATGTAGCTTTAACTTCTATCTATGAGAGGCGGTTAGTTTATTGCTAATCGCGTTAGGCGCCCTTACCGATGAATGTCGACGGGGCTGCTTGAGCATTTTTTGTAAGCCAGAGTGCATTTCTTCTAGGAGGTAAATAAACTCACAATTGCGATTGTAGCCAAGCCCTGCCCATTAACCTCGCTAACCTTCTAAAACATATTCTTGCTAACTTAATATGTTGAACTTGTAATTTTTCGACGATTTCAAAATTATTTGTAAATGTTTATGTAGCGGAGAGAAGGAGAGGCAGTCGACTGCTGTGAACCAGGAAACTTGTCCGCGGCGATCGAAGAGAAGACGTGTGGTGTGCTGCGTGTGCGGAGGAGAACTTCGAGCGCGAACCCGGAAACGCCCACTCGCGAAAAGTTTGTTTTTTGTGTTTTAAAGAGGAAAAGGTAGCGGACGGCTTTGTCGTGCTCATTAGCAAGTGTGCGATGCGTTAGAGGCGGACACGAACGGAAGAAGAAGAAAGTGGCACATGTATTTTGGTGAACGTTGTGTTGACTCGTTCTTTCTTGGCCTGTTCCGATCGATACTATACCTTATAGACCGGTATTGTCTTGGCCTTCTGGTCTTGATTCTGCCGGTGTGTGGGTTTTTTCTGTGCAGTTCTAGGAAGTCCACCCTCCCAGGCTTTGCCTCCCCTCTTTGGGGTGGAGTAAGTTTATCGCTTACTGTCTGAAGCACCTTACCGGGGAATGCCGACGGGGTTGCATTGGCATTTTTTGTAGGACAGAGTGCTCACCTCGGGCGCTGGCTGTTCAAATCCCACTTTCCTGACCTTGTGTCATATATTACCGCTGTGGGAGGAAGATACATATCTCGTCCAAATAAGCGAACGGAAGAAGAAGAAAGTGCCGCATTTATTTTGGTGAAACGTTGTGTTGAATCGTTCAAGGAAGCGAACAGAAGACGAAAGTGCCGCATTATTTTGGCAAAAACTTGAATTAACTCGTTCATTTTATGAACCTCCAAATAACGCACAACATCGTTTGCAAATGAAGCAATTAAAGCATCCAACGTATATGCGTTTTATGTAGAAAGTGTTTAAATGTGTGTCCTGAAAATATCGAGTCGTAACCAGAAAATATTGTAATATATTGAATATCGGGTACTTCTTATGTAGGTGTACTTAGAATTGTTCAAAGACACGCTGACTAATAGTTAAAAGTTTGAATTAGTCAATACATGGCGACAGAAGAGAGAATCATCAGAACCCGACTAAAAATTACGTCATCAGAGAAAAGGGGAATAGAATTGATAAGTATTTTTTAACTCCTCAGAATTGAGTGAAGATAAACTTAAAAACAAACAATAATTAAAACTTCTCTATTCTCTCAATCTCAAAGTGTTGGTTTTATGTGAGACGAAATAAAGAGCAAACGGTCCAGCACAAATTATCTTGGTTTAATTAAGTTTAAAGTAACGGTTAAGTCTTATTTAAAAGAAGACATTTTATGTGTCTTACTATTAATGTTTCATCTCAACTCTTTCTGGGAGCGAGAAAATTAGCCTATATTCTTCCACAACTAACAGGCAGTAATGACAAGGAAAGATAAGAAGATATAATGTCTTCGATCGATCACGACCATGCGATTATATAACAATAAGAAGAATACACCTCCCAGAACGGGTAAAATTAATTCCCCGAACAGTTTGCACCACTTTTATGCCTCATTGCTAAGATTAGAATCACGATAAAATGGCTAGAATCATTATTCCAAATTTGCTAAAAAAATCCATTTCATGATGTTAATTCTAGAAAATGTCTAAAATTTTAGGCTTAAGCTTAAAGGGTCTTAAGAAGCAATTGAAATTCTGAAAATCTTGCTTAATTAGTGTCTTGTGACCATAGATTACATTTGATGTAAATCTAAACTATTTTAATTGTTAAATGGGAGTTTTTGCCTATATCATGCCTCTTGAAAACTCCAAAGAAACTGGAAGTGGGAAAATATTTATCCATTGATGTCTACAATTGTGTTAAAATTTTACAAAAATCGTTTGTATCTTGATTTTCTTGAATGTCTTCTATCCCTCGTTGACTCATTTGCATGAAACTAAAGTCAATAAAATATAGCCACGTTACTCAACGATGCGCCTAGCTATGTTCTAAAATTCATTGGATCGGTTAATTTGTTCATGAGCGAATTCTATAATACAAATATACAAACATATAAAGATACCAAACTTTAGATTCTTACGATAATAATAATAATAATAATAAGTTGTAAGTTGCAAACAAATGGCACAGAAGGTGAGCATTAGAAATCTTTCTTTCTTCTCATCCCCTCTGGTGTTTTTATCCGTGAAGAGTGGTTTTCTAGAATACCACGTGACTATAACAGACATCTGGTATTTCTTACCGTTTTAGATCCTTCCCCATGTCGCCGCCTACATATGATTATTACAATAGAAATGTAGATTTTTTTTATTTTGTTAGAGTGTTCTGTCGAAATTAAATCAACGTTTTTAAGACGACATATCCACTTTGTTTCACTTTTATTCTTTGATTTTTTCCATATTTCTATATTTTCCTTTTGTTCTTTCTGTGTGTTCTCTCATTTTCTTCCGTTCTTCAGTCAAAAGATTCTACAACTTTGATCAGAGTCAGATTAAATTCGTCTATCAACAAATATAAAATTTAAAAAAAACTCTTAAAAATTTGCAACGCCTTACGTTAAAAAAATGACGATTCAAAGGAAACAACATCGGCGCTAAAAATAATAAAAACATTTTAATTTGTTTAAGTCAACAAGTATTTAATCCTTATTCAGAGGACAAATTTCTCAAATCTTACGTTACGAAAAACGAAATCCTGAAAAGCCGCTCAGCACATAGGAAAAACTCAGCAATATTTTGTTTCGCTTTTTTGTTATGACGATTATTTGTCGCCATTGACAGTTTTTACTCCGTTCAAAATACCGCATTCGCCGAGGTGTGGTTACTCCGTCATCGTCATTGCCAAAAACAGCAATAAACATTATCGCACGAGTTTATAATTCGACCTATTTTTACTTTACCGCGAACGCGAACGCAATTAGTAATATTTTTTGACTGGTTTCCCTGATAGTATGAAATTCTCACAGGATAGACCACGTAAAAGTTAGCAACATCTTCAGTCCACTTCAATATCCACTTTCTCTCAAAGTAGTAAATTTCTAACTCTTGTGGCATAGCTCTTAAACTTCTGTATAGGCATCCTGACTCCAAAGTTTCGTTGGAACACAGCGAACGAATTTTCGCCACGTAACAAATATGGCTGCCACGTTTCCTCAAGGGCCGTCTAGTAGAAGTGGTAGCAATACATGTCTCCATGTAACGTTGGTAGTAGCAGTTAGTGTAGACCATCAGTGTCTCTCCCCATATTAGAAACTGTAGCATAGTGCCTCTCTAATTCTAGTCAACAATGTGTAATAACAACAACATAATATTCGTTGTGGGTGTTAATATTGTTCTCATAGTTTTATTTTTTTCTTTACATTCCTCTTCGAGCATTATACCGTATAAGTCTTTCTTCCACCCACTCCTATAGGGTTTTAAATAGGTCATTCAAAAATACGCCTGCTTGCCTTGCCTCGCAGACAGGCCCAAAGAGAGTGTCTAGTCTTTCTTTATTGGTCACGTCTTCTATTCTCCGTCATCCTCGAAAAGCAACTTCCTGTTCACTACCTCACTACTTGTTTTTCAACACGTAACTCACCTCCACTAACCTATTGTTTTTTCGTATCCTACTTATCTTATACAGCATAATGACGCTGGTACATTGGTTCTCGTCAGATCACCAAAGTTAAGCGAAGTTAAGCCTGGTCAGTACCAGATGGGTGACCATTTGGGAATACCAAGCGCTGTATTCTGGAGGACACTGCCACCTCCCTACACAAAATAACATCGTCGAAATCATCGTCCATGACCTGGATATACATTCAGCTCATCGAGATTCCATAACATTTACATCAATCTTGTGCCAATATAGTGAATTGAATTAAAATTAAATCGTACACTTCTGTCGTTGAAATTGAATCGTACACTTCTGTCGTTAATTAACTTTAAAAAATTAACTTTCCAATAATTCGATATCATTGCGATTTTGCTTGAAATGAAATACGGGCCAAAATATAATCTATAAATATACATACTCTATATATAAAGCTGTATTTCCTGTCTCTTTGTTCACAATCTCCTTTAAGGGTTTTGGGAGATAGACCGCCATAATTATATATATATATATATATATATATATATATATATATATATATATATTCTAAAAATGCATTACCCAGAGCATTTGGATAAGTATATTACATATTGATTAAAGGTAGTACTATGATATCATTGGGTTTCTGTTCGCGTCGGACATCCATAAAAAGTAAATACGACTTTATCTTAGTTTATTTATAACTTTTAAATGATAGAAATTCAAAAATAAGAACAGAAATAGAAATATGGAGTTCATAAATTGGAGTAGGATGACATTAAGGTCGTCATTCTTTTCTGGGAAACGCCAGATGTGCCTTGATGGAAGTAAACACTAAATAAATTTACCGAAAATTATTCTAGCAGCCCCACTGTACTTACGCTCTATCTCACCTAATCTGTGACTAGTGCATTCTTGTACACATATGGAATGTTTTTCAAGTGTTATATTTTCTTATGTAATTCTAAAAGTATAATGATTAGTTACTTGAACTGGAATAACGTTTAACAGTGTTATTCCCTAAAAACTGCCGAGAAAGATACTTCTTTTCCCGACGAAAGAGAAAGAGAAAGAAAAAGAGAAAGAGAAAGTCAGAAGAAATAGTCGGATCGCGGCCACAGCAGTGTTTTGCTGTGTCAGTTTCTCGACCTCAACAACTGGCAACCTTGTAAAACATTTCCAGAAAGAACTCCTCTCTCTATGACAACGAAATAAGTATTTCCTTTATCTCCCCATGTGCATAGCGTCATGCTGGCGGGATTTCTATGGACAGAACTTATTCTCAATGGGGTTCCCGTCTGTGGAACACATTAACACGAGACTGCTTCTCTGCTAGTTGCATCTTCAAATCCAATGTTAACAATGTCTTGTCACGGACGGCGCCATAAGAAATCAAACGCAGTTCATACCTTGGGTAATGTTAGTACTTCTATAGTGTTCCTCATTTCTCGGCTGGCAATCATTCCTGTCTCATTAACCATTATCCTTAAGTAGCTCTTGTCTTTAATGGGTATTGACTAAATTAATAATGAAAAATCTATTAACGAATGAACGTATCATTAGGTCGCTATCTCATTGAGAATCTCGTATAAATAGACGCCGCGATGGATAACAATGTGTAACAAGATTACCCCGGGATGATCGGAACAATCAAGATAGTGAATAGAAATGATAAATGTTAACGAGATATGGCTCAAGGGTGTGGGTAGACATTGCGTTTGGAATGCGACTGCGATTGCTGTAATAATTTCAGGTTGAGACTAAAATTGTAAAAATTGTTCTGTTTACATTTTGATGTATGCTGACTGGGGAATGTATCAAAAACAATTGCAGATGTACGTCACCGAGCGTGAGAATATTGGGAAAACCATTAAAGAAAACTTGACGATCGAAGTGAGCAGACGTTCCGACTTTGCTCCCCAGCTGGAGCTTTGGGAGTAGGCTGTAACTATAAAGCGAAGTGTACGAAAAGGAATGCCGACATTCTCAATGCAATAAATTGTAAGCGATATAAATAAACACACTTTCTTGATTTTCGATTTGTTCATTTCTGCTGCAACACATTTCGATTTGGGGAGCAAGTAAAGAGAGGGGAGGTTATCATACAATTGGTTTAGGGCGTCCTAATCTTGTCTTACAGTGGCAGCTTTGTGGTTTGGGTTCGTTTTGATAACAAGTGTGGGTTAGCTTGACGACACGTGCTGGTTTCGCTAAGCTATCAAACTTGTAACTGCGACAAAAATGGAAGGAGGTGACTGTTTTTATAACATGGACCGACCGTTCTCCCCGCTACACACAGCCACATAGCTGCCAGGCGTATGCAAATAAAAAATACTCGCGTGCACGAAGACACCGCCTCATCTTTTTACGAAACAGACTAAAGTTTAACGGAGATATTTTCGGTGTACACCGCTTGATGTCCATTGAGAAATAAAATTTAAAAAATGTTTTTTTATTCTTTACGTTTTATTTTGATATCGGTCTATAAACAAATATAAATAAATTAGAAGAGTACTCGTCCCAGGACGAGTAAAATTAATTCCTCGAACAGAACAGTATTGCATCACGTTTATGTTCCCTAACGAAGATTAAAATGAAGATATAGTGATGCTAAACCTTATGTCAAGAATCCTTATTCTACTTTTGATCAGAATCAATTACATGCTTTTGCTTCAATAAGATGTCTAAAATGTAAGGCTTAAGCTAAAGTGGTCTTAGGGAGGAATAAAAATTCAGGGAATCTAGCTTAATTAGTGTCTAATGACTATGGATCTAATTCAATTAAAATCTGATATACTTTTCTTTTCAAATAGTTGTGCATATATCCTGTCCCTTACAACACTTTGAAATACTTCAAAGAAACTGAAATCTTGGAATATCCATTAATTGATGTAAAATATATATTGTTAAGCAGTGTTGTGCAGGTTGATATCACATCCTCAATTAATAATAATAATCACATCCCCAACTTCCTTGATATCACTCTGCGCAACACTCCAAACGGCCTGAACTTCTCAGTCTTTAGAAAACCAACGAATAAAAATGATCTTATACATTTTTACTCCGACCACAACAACAGAATAACATCCGGAATGATCATAGGCTCGTTCCTCAAAGCTCTTAGAATTTGCAACCCAGCTTAACTTACCAATGAAGAAACCTATACCTAGAACACTTACCAAGCTTTCAAGTACCGTACATTTTCTACCCAAAACGCTACACGCAAATCCTTTAATATCCACAACAAAAAAGCAAACTAACACAACAAAAACTTCGCCTCATAACATAACATCAGCACAATTAACAGCGACATGACTGAGGAAAATAAATCTTACATAGATCTTCCCAATAGTCCCATATCTATTTCCTTACAAAAACAATTCAAATCTGACATAAAAAATAGTAATATCAACCTCTAAAACTATTAAGGATTTATTCAGCACCTAACTACCTTCCCTAGTCGGCATTTACAAAATAAAACGTGCCGCATGTCCGATGTTTTGTATCAGTGAAACGGCCAGAAATATAAAATCCCGCATTTACGAATACAAACATGACCTCAAACACAACAATCTCACTAACGCACTAGTCATACACAAAAACACTTTTACCCACAATTTTGATTTAAAAAATTGCACCCTCCTCAAGACCGAATATTCTCCCCACGTCGCAAATGCATCGAAAGCGCTTTAATACTTCTCTCATCACCATCTAAGATAAACCTCAGACTCAATTCTAATTCCTTAAGTAACATTTGGCAAAAACCGCACTGAAACAATGCAATATATTGCGCC
>OY744515.1:79418664-79486164 GCA_963556195.1 Sepiola atlantica
TGATTTATCATTCTTATTATTAGATCAGAAATTGGGGACATGAAATCTACTAATTTTAAGGTAACACGAGCAATCCTCAGAAATTCAGACATAATAATTCCGTAAAATATATACACAGGGCTAGTACTATTTTTATATGGCATTCGCACGATACGAAAAGGGAATGAATTTCTTTTATCAAACAGTTTATAGATAAATATTTTATCTTCAATTTTTATATCCAAATCAAGAAAAGTAGCTTGTGTTCCCTTATGTTCACAGTTTAATTTAAACTCTTTAGGATATATTAAATGTTTATTAAAAGTGTATATATATATATATATATATATATATATATATATATATGTTTAGAAAAGACAAACGGAAAACAGGTTCGAAAGCAGGAGAAAAACAAAAAACAGAGATTTGACCGGTTTCGTTCATGTTATCGAACGTCTTTCTGAAGACGTTCGATAACATGAACGAAACCGAATAAACGAAGTTTGATAAAGAAAGTATCAATGTGTGTATTTCATTCTAGCTAAAGAAAACGACCTGCGTTGGCTGAAATCAGGTTATCTCTTACTAATGAAGATTTGGTATCGGTCTGTCTGAAGCCGAAACTATACTAGTACTTCTATTAATTGTACTATTGTACTTCTGTTACTAATACAGATTTGTTATCTGCCTGTCATAAGCCGAAACTATACTATTATTTCTATTAATTTTTACTATTGTACTTCCATTACTAATGGATATTTGGTATATGTCTGAAGCCGAAACGATTCTATTAATTGTACTGAGACCATCATCCAATGCATTACCTCCTCCTTTGGGACTAATGTAGTATCTGTTATGTTGTCATGAGACCATCTAGCAAGCATTACATACTCTTTTGGGTGGTAGCATAGTATATGTTCCTTCATCATAATACCATACTCCCAGGAATTACATCCTTCTTTTATTTATTTGCAGATACCAGTGTACTATCTGTTCTGTTGTCATGATACCGTCCTTCCAGGCATTACCTTCTCTATTGGGGGAGGGGGAGTCGTATAGTATATGTTCTGTCCTAATGATACCATCCTGCAAGACATTACCTTATATATTTTTAGGGGTAGTGTAGTATCTGTTTTGTTGTCCTGCGACTCTGGATTTAAATAACAAGTAAAATTATAATCATATTAAAATTAAAATGGAAACTAGATAGAAATTAAATTTATAAATGAAAATAAACATGGAAACGTTCGTATTATTTCATAACTAACAAAGAACATCATCATATCAACGTACGTGCCTAAGAGCGATGATTTATTTGAGAAACTGTTAAATCAGTGTCTATACACAACCACTCGAGGAAGCTATTTTATAGCACTAAACGTATTTTAAATAAATAAAATGTTCTGAGTATTATTCTTAAAATCATAAGCGTTCAAGCCAAAATGTTTCTGCTAAAACACGGGCGAACCCGTTTGCTATGACAACAAATCTATTTGGGATGCTACTTGCTCACGCAGCACAGCGTCTATGCGCGATCCAGTTTCTATGGAAACGGACCTGGGCGGATTCTGAGTAACGCAGTAACACAAGGCAAGTAACTAATACTACGATGAATATATATCCTTCCTCTTTTCTTTACCGTTAAAACTTTTGATGAGAATATATAAAAGTTGCTAACTTGTAAAAAAATCGTATGTATTTTTGTATTGTTAGGTGCTGTAATTTAGTTGATTAAAATGCATCTCTAGACAAGATTGTTTCGTCATATACAAACGACAAAAGCAGTAGTAATTATACTAATGACTATCGGGTGGGAAAGAAAGTAATGTCGTTTTTGTCCAACACATTTACTTCATCTGAAACATCCACATTAAGGCATTTTTGATCTTTACAATATTGTCCGTCATTTTCTATGACTTCTGTCCAACGATCAACTAGCTTCTTGATGCCTTTTTAAAAATGTATCTGATTTTTTAGAGAAAAACACATTTAGGTCATTTTTGAGTTGGTTGTCATCTTCATAAATGTTATTGTTTTAGTGATGCTGCAACGATCGGAAAAGATGGTAGTCGGATGGAGCAATGACAGGTGAATAATGCGTATAGGGCAAAACTTCCCAATTGAAACTCATGACCTTTTCCTGAGTGAGTTTTGCTGTGTGAGGTTTCGCGTTATCATGCTGAAGCACTACACCCTTCTTATTGAGTAATGCTTGTCGTTTTTTTTTGATAAAGCAATTCTTAGATCATCCAGCTGCGAACAGTATTTTACTGCTGTGATTGTTTGATTAGACTTTACTAACTCATAATGAATCAGTCCTCTCATGTCCAACCATAAAGATAGCATAACCTTGTGTATGGGTAGTCCTTGTTTTGGAACAGGCTGTGGACTTTGGTTTCGGTCTAACCATTGTCTTTTACGTTGGGTATTCTTTTAAAGAACTCATTGTTCATCTCCAGTCACAATTCTTTGCAAAAATGGTTCTCGATGATGTCTGGAAAGCAAAGATGTGCAAACAGTCAATCGTTGATTTCGTTGAGCGTCGGTCAAATCGTGGGGAACCTAGAGTCAAAGTTTTGAAACCTTTCCTAACTCGTGAAGGCATGAAATAATTGTGGTATGGGTTGTATTGAATTGTTGAGATACTTTTCTGCTGGTTAACTTTGGATTGGCCTCCACAGCTCCTTTAATGGCGTCTTTATCAATTGATTTTGGCTTTCCCGAACATCGCCGATCTGACAGGTTAAAGTCTCCAGAAGAAAATTTTGCAAACCACCGTTGACATTTTCGATAATTCAGAACATTTATCCCAATAGACAGTTCCAATATTCCTTGTAGCTCCTGCAGCTGAGTTTCCTTTTTTTAATTCATAGAACATGCAATGTCTCAGATGCCCCTCACTAATATCCATTTTTTTGACGGCTGAGACCGTTAAACTTAATATTTTCCAACTTATTACTATGTCTGAAAGGCAAAGCAAGATATTAAGACACCAATTCACCAAAAAATCTAGAACTGTGTACAAATTAAGAGGCTGCAAAGTGATGAAGTAAAATATACGACATTACTTTCTTTCCAACCTGATACAACACTCATTTCTTACAAACAAAAGTGAAAAATAGTTCATAATATTTATTAAGTTTGTGTTTAAAGCAAAGAAATGTAGGGGACGTTTTATTATGTATATACTAAGAACGTCATGGGAAATAAGATTTTGAATGTCTGTATACTATTTGCAATCTGAATTAAGTAACTTTATATAGTCTTTTTTATTAACCGTATTATCGCTTATAGACGTAGTGATTAATGTGAAGTGTTATACGTAAAAGTGACCCTAATTAGACTCCTATCGTATATATAATACGGTGTTATGAGTTGAAGAAAGAGGACTTTGTACTGTGGGAGTAGTCACTCTTATTCCATCGCTAAAATTAGTAATCAAAGAGAAAACGGTTGATCGTATATAATATAAACATGAATTAGGATGAAACGTTTTGTTTTTAAAACGCCTAACAATAATTGGCCTTAATCGCAGACAAACCATATTTTAATATATCGACATTGATTAGAAATTTATATTGTCAGATATAGTGGAGATATACTGTAATATATCCTCGTTGACCGCAGCTATTCGTTAACCTAGAAATGTGCAGGTTTTATCCTCGACACTGAGAACAGTAAGGCTTAACGGTTGAATGCAAAGTCAGGGAAGATTTGGCTCTGAACACACAAAAGAATGGCGAAGAAAAAACTGTTGTCACTCTCACTCAATTATTTACGGTTCGACGCCTGACATATTTCTTGCCACATGCAGAGCAGGGATGACCAGGGGACATCAGATCCTGATATTGAATCGTCCTGGATTTAACCATATCCCTGTTAGCTGAGTAGCTCTGAACCTACCATGTTGCTTCTCCCTCTACCACGATGAGGAAGGGTGTCGAAATGATAACTAAGAGCTTAGAAGAACTTTTTTACAGCTCTCCCTTCTCTCTTTTCTCTTTCTTTCATTCTCTCTCTCTTTCTCCCTCCCTTCCCCTCTCTCTCTCTCTCTCTTTCTCAGTCCGTCTTTTCATTTATTCATGATCTTTATCTTTTTACAAACCTATTTGTCTGATGCCGTTGAACACGTAAATGCTAATACAAATTACTTAAGGGACATACGACATAATCACGTTGACACACCAGTTCTTGTTGAATCATCGAAGTTAAACGACGTTGATCCCGATCAGTACCAAAGTAGGTGGCTCTTTAGGAAAAACAGGCACTGTATATGGGAGGATAGCGAGACCTCGCTACAAAAGAAAATACATCCTTAAAAGCGAGAGTATAATTTGTAGTTGTAGAATAATGTCTTGGAACAACATCATGAGTGTAGAAGTGATGGCCTTAGTAAGTAAGCAAAGAAAAGTGCTTAGAGTATTGTTACCACATTTGGGCTGCTGAACCAACAACTAGCCTCCTCCATCCCCCCTCTCTCTCTCTCTCTCTCTCTCTCTCTCTCTCTCTCTCTCTTGGATAGGGTTAAAAAAATAACTCCTAACCTTGTAACATCGCCGCAGTGTTCATCCCTACCCTTGTTTTACAAGTAATTCCACGTAATGTACCACCTCAACGACGCACCGACGAGAAGCAAAATCCCGCCTTTTCATTATAGAGATCTCAGAAAATTATCTACTCTAATATTCTCGCGCTTGGAATTTCCTCCCGGTTTCCTGTTTCCTCGACCGAACAAACATGCATACATTCAAACGTAATGTGAACAAACATCTTGCTGAACCACTCCTCACCCAGATTGTCTTCTATAAATAGGGCCCCTATCACAGTGGCTATTTACGTTTCAGTTGCAATCTGCCTTGTTTGAAGTAAACAAAAGTAAAGCAAAAGAATTTAAAATAATCTGATAACAATAACGGATAGAAAGAGAATAAACAACCTTCCATCTTGTGTCTGTAATTGACGATGACATAGATTTGAAAACAGATTCTTGTTGCGACCTTTGCTTTGGTAATTGAACCTTAGACTTTTACAAAGATAACGAGCTGTAATAAAGTCAATCCCTCAAATTGTATGAATCATAAAGTCGATACCTCAAAAAGCTAATACTAAATTGTATACGTTAAAGAAGGCAATAATAAACGTGTGCGTCTAAGAAACGAGCAATACTGTTGAGAAGCCTTTAATATCAATTGCAAACAAGACATTTGATCATTTATTCACATTACGTGTAAATAAAAACAATCACACGAAGGGCAGGTGCTTTTCAGTTTTCTCGCGTCTGACAGAAAGATAAGTACTCTCTAGTTTTTTTTTAAGAAAGAAATGTTTATTTACACAAACAGCAGAGATAACCAGACATAATACCTTACTTATCTAACATATTAAATTATCTTGTTGAAATTGTAAAGTTTGCTTCTTACAAGTCAACTATCATTTGTTATTATTGTCCCGTGTTATTGGCAATATAATAGCGTACTTAACGACAATTTATTTTGAAAAAGTTTTTATTTTTATTTACTGCAAACAAGGCATATTGCCACTGGAGCGGTAGTAAAAGCCAGATTAAAAGGGGGCAGTCTGTATGGGGAGTTGGACAGCAAGATATTTGTTCACATTACATTTAAATTTCTGCACGTTTGCATTGTCGCGGAAACAGAGAGCAGCATGGGAATTCCAAAGGCAAGCGATCGAGGAAAGAAGCTATTAGAGTAGAAAATCTTTCGACATGTAGAGACTTCTACAGTTAAGAGGTGGGAGTTAGCAGCTAGTCGGCTGGTTCGGACTATTTTCGTTTAGGGGGTACACGTGCAGTAAGTTCATCGGAGAACATTACGTGGAAGTACTTATCAAAATAAGTACAGGGATGCAAATAAGTGGCAGGGGCTGTAGCTTGGTAGACAGTTCGGGACTTATTAGGTTTTAAACTATTTTTGCATCCTGTTCAAAAGGGAGGGGCTAGCAGTTGATGAAACAACCCAGATGTAGCAACAGTATTCCATGCTCAGGCGAATGGTCGTTTTGTAAATATAAAGGATACTGACAGATGCGAGAAGTTTTCTAGAGGGAGCCTATCTTCTTTGCAGCAGATTTGGCAACATCTATGTTATTCGGTGTTTTGCCAATCTTTCCACTCGTTAGCAAATGAAGGTGTACATCGCTGCGGATCTGGTCAGGCCAGCACTTTGAAAGCCTACCATAAAGTCTTTTACCGGCAAAGTCTTCTTTGAATGATTGGTACACATTGTTTTCATTACCTCTTCTGACTATGGGGATAAAAAATAACTACGTTTGCGCTGGGCTGTTATAATGTCCTTCCTAAATGAAAACTGTAAAGACCCTAGTATAATTAACCGTAGAGAATGTGAAAAGGTTTCATTACAAGAGTAGAGTGACAGAACTCATTCATTTAACTAGCTTGGAACAATTGTTTAACTGAATCGGACTGGAATCGCAAAACACACTACTACTACTACTACTACTACTACTACTAATACTACTACTACTAATACTAATAATACTGCTACTACAACTACCACTACTACTACTAATACTAATAATACTAATACTAATAATACTGCTACTTCCACTACCACTACCACTACTACTACTACAACTACTAATACTACTAATACTAATAATACTGCTACTACCACTACCACTACTAATAATAATACTACTAATACTAATAATACTAATACTGATAATACTACCACTACCACTACTACTAATAATACTACTAATACTAATAATACTAATACTGATAATACTACCACTACTACTAATACTACTAATACTAATACTAATAATACTGCTACTACTACTGCTGATGTTATTGCTGTTGTTAAGCGAGTCAGATTTCTGCATAGTGCTCACGAAGATCGTGCCTCAGAATCATCTGGTTTGTATGAAGTTATTCTTCAACCTGTTAGATTGCAGGGTTTAGCGCCAACATTTAGAGCAGCCAGGCTCAGCTGTTTGCATGCGAAGTCGAAGGAATGGTGCAGAAGCAACCTTGTCAATCTCCCTCCATTGATTTGTGGTTGCACGCATGCCACGTTTTTTTTTCTTCTCGTATATTCCGAGCACTTCATATTCCTGAAGGATTTCAGGTAACCCCTGAAACTGAGGTCAACAGGGATCAGCGGTTGCTCAAAGCCGTCGCGGAATGTTGTCATCTGTAGGCATTGAGTAGCGGTTTCAGATGCGCCCACGCAAAGTTGTTATCACGCTGCATTCCGATCGATGACTGAACTTCATTGCTTGCCATACATTGTCCACAAACGCATTGACAAAAATGACCGGAGGCCGCCGGATCCTAATGCAGACGCCTTTGGATTTCACGAAAATCCCATTTAGCGAGGTTTCGGCCTTAATACCGTTGGATGTCTGACCATTCCACCTTGGGTGGCTCTGACAGGAACTGAAGTTTTCAACGGCATAACCCGTTACCACAGTTCCTGGCACGTTGTCGAGAGATTAGACTTCAGAGCTGTCCTGCAGCTACCTATTCTGCTACTACTACTACTACTACTACTACTACTACTACTCTTTCCAATCTGCTACATCTGCTACTGATGAATTTTCATATGACTACAGCCCATCGCCATTAATTTATTTCACCCTCTCTCACTGTATGTTGAATACACCACTATCATTCTTAATGTCACTGTGAGCATTTAGAGAAAGAGTGACTCTTTTTTATCTACGTTTACATAGTGTCTGTTTTCACCAAAACACGTATATAAATGAGATGTCAAAATAGTAAGTCTGTTTATTTTTATATTATCCATAATAATGATACTATATAAGTAAAGAGAGTTATTATTTTTTAGTTATGCCAGAAGAATGTCTTAACAGATCTGCCATTGTTTATGAATAATTCAGTGAAACTAAAGTAGAATTATGGCAGTGGTTGGACCCAAAATGATACAAGCATGATCTGCTAGTTATATATAAAGGGAAGTCAGGTGGCAGAACAGGAAGCATCGAGTCAAGAGCTTTCGGTGAACTCTTTTCAAATTCTGCATGCTAGACGGATCAATATACTGCCAGAGTATTCATACCTAAACTAAATTGACTTGTTTTTGTTTACCATTTACATGTGAAGCACTAACTCAGTCAGTTTTCATGATAAATCAATAAATCTTGGAGTTTTATTTGTTTTCAGACTCAATCTTTCAAATGAAATGGGTTACCAGTGATGCTAAATAAACTCTTATACCATATCTAGAGGTACCCAACCGCTAAACCCCTCATTACATCCAAATTGGTACCCGTACCCCTAAAACTCTTATTGCACTCACCCAGGTTAACAAACTACATATGGGTGATTATTTTTATATGAGTACAAGTGGTGAATTATTACTTTCTTTCAATTAATCGGGGCCCTTACCTCCGTATATTAATGAAATTGTTTTATAGGGTATAGTATTCCTGTGAAAACAACTGAAAAAACCAAAGAGACCACGTTTTATCCCATCAAAAACTGCCCTCACAAACAATTCACTTGCTCCATATACTAATACACATATATTTTCGTATATTTTCAGGATCAAACATGAGTTCAGCCGCCAGTAGAGAAACTTTATGCGAACAGGATTTGGACTTTGATGAGACCGTGGTTCTTCAAGAAAAGAGTGCTGCAGGAGTCAACCGTGCAAGTATCGAAAGAGGTGTCAAAGTTATTGTTGAAGCCGGAACTAGTGTTCACATAAACAAAAAGGGCATTGCTTGAGCCTCAACAAAGGATGATTCTGCTCGGCCAGTAAAAAGGGGCGCTCGTGTTTCTCTGGGACGATATGACAGTAAAACGCATTGCTTTTTCTATTGAACTGATACTACGAAAAAAGACTATAAACGAAAAAGTGAGGGAAAGATTCGCTATATGGATACTGGTCGATTTTCTCAAACTATCCTGGTTTATTGCAAAACAAGAGGGAATGAGTGGGCCACTGCTATTCAAGGTCGGATCGAATATTTTGGTGGTGATCTTTATGCTGCAGACTGTGTGTACCACCAGTCATGTAACATCAACTTCTATACAAATTCCCGTCAGTTGAATTAACCAAACGACAGAAAAAGTGGAAGATAAAAATACAGTGATCAGGATGAAGCATTAGAAAGGGGGGGGTGTACTCTTGGAGGAAAACGATGAGAAACAGATAACGATATCGGACCTTGTTGCTTAAATGGGAGAATACTTATGAGGTAGTAAATCAACGGCATATGGAAATCAGTACCTCAAGGAAAAGCTGATCAGTCGATATGGAAACTCTTTATTTGTGATCAAAGGCCGTTGTGGTGTCGCAAACATTGTGGCATTTAGGGAAAACCCCAGTGACATTCTTTGTGAATACTACAATTCACCTCCGACAGGTAACAAGAAAGCACAAAAACAAGCAATTCTCAAAACTACAGCGAAACTCATCAAAGCTTTCTTTCACTTCAACCAGACTACTCCCAGCTGGCAAGGCATGATGCACCTGATGCATAAGGAGTTCGAATATACAGGACGTTGCTGGATGGCGGTAGACTCAACGAGATCATGGAGACAGTATATGGTAAAAATGCTGTTATACACATGATGCGCGAAAAGGAAAGGCAACAAGCATTTCGTGGCCACCTGCTGGTGGATCAGTGTCTAACACGTCAGATTGTTGCTAAAAATCTTGGAAGATGAACCTGGTTTTCAGAACCAAGTAGAAGAACTTGAGCGGCTGTATATGCTGATGGAGACTGATGAATGTGACTTGAAGTCATTGTTGGAATCAGATTCCATCGGTAGGATTTACAACAGTCTAACTCTGATAAGGGAGAACTGGTAAGGGCCTCCAAAACAAGCAATCTATAGATAAACTATCAGCACATGCTAGGAATTGCTAGGGAACTCGTTGTGTCTGATCGAATGGAGTCTTGGGAACTGCGTCTTAGTGTCGTCTTCACTTGCCTGCCAAGATCCGCAGTCACTAGCCATCAAAATTATTTGACATTAGCTCGTCTATATCTCCAAAAGATGTATGCCTTGAAAGATGACAACCCTGCAGCACATCAAAAGTTTCTGTTTGGGTTTCACGTAATCAGACGCAGTATCCAATACTGGGCTAGTCTTAGCTCCGATCTTCTCATCTTGGCAAACACTAATGCGTTCACTCAAAAGCCATAGTGGCCTCACACTGGTAAGTAGTATGTACGAGCATTAGAGAACAGTTTGGACCATGTCGTCTACTATGTCTCCGCTTACAACCTTGCCATGCAATAACTTACCGCACGAAGTTACACAACAACATAAGGAGTTGTCTGCCTCCTGGGTGAGAAGAGATTAGACAGACCTTGTGAAAGTTGTAGAGCGACTAGACAGCTTCAATCCGTTTCCAGGCGATAAATCGTTCTGCAATATTATCACAGGGATTACTGCTAACTGATGTCAATGTTCAGGACATTTTCGAAATCGGAAAAGCCATTGTACAGAAAATGGATGGGCAATCAGTTTTCTCCTACTCTCACAAACGGGGTTTGAAAGCAAAGACTTTAGCATCGAGCAAGAATGTCAAAGTTTCTGCAGATCGTAGCATTGACCCAGTAATCTTAATCCAGAGTTTCCTTGTGGTCTCACAGATGGGTGATCTAAAGCTGGATGATCTTATGTCCTATGAACTCTGTCTCTACCTGATGTCTTTGTTTGAAGGAAAGCGCATATTACATCAAGCAGACAACCCACAGCTGGCAAAAGCTCTCAGAAATTATGCTGAAACAAAATTGGGCAGTGCTGTGACACCAACCGTTCCAGTCACAGAGCATGATGTACTAGACGGAGGATCTCTTCTTAACCGTTTGAAATGGAAGGAGGGGAGTACCTACAGCTCGATGGCAAATGAGTATGCCTCATTTACTGTTGAACACTATGGGAGAGTGACTGTCGTGTTTGATGGTGATGAAGTTTGACTAAGTATAAAGGACTGTACTCATCAGCGGCGAAGTTGAAAGCTGAATGCAAGAAAGGTAAACATTACTCAAGTAACAAAATTTGCTGGGAACAAGGAGGACTTCTTGTGAAATGTGGCAAAAGATCAGGCGCTGATCCAGATGATCATAGAATGAATACGACTGAAATGCTGTGACGTTATTCAAGCGGAAAGTGTCGATGTTGAGATTGCAAAGGCAGCCATCAATATGTCTGCTTTCAAATCAACCACCCTCATTGGAGAAAACACGAACCTTCTTTTGCCTATTTTTCTAAATGTACTGCATTTTAGGTTTGCTCTGACAATGCGAAATCCTAGATCTACAATATCCAGGTTCTCATTCAGGTGCTTAGCGAAGCAGTTTGCAATGATCTGTTGTTCCTGCATACCTTTACGGGATGCGATTCAGTGTCCAGGGTATTCGGAATAGGAAAGACGTTGGGGTACCAACGAATCATCAAGAGAGATAAGACAATGACAGACTGTTCAAAGGCATTTTCTCTATCAAAGCAAAGTCAGGATTTTGTGAAAACTAATGGTTGCAAGACAATGGTAGCTTTGTTCAATGCGGATAGGGAAAAACTCCATGGCATCTATTAGATACAATATTCTCTGCAAGAAAGTTTCGAGAGTTAAGACGTTCGTTACGTCAGAACGACTCCCATCAACGCGATCTGCTTATGAATTTCACCCTTTGCGGACTTACTACCAGATTATGGAGTGGATGTGATGTAGTGATGAAATGGTGCCATCTGAATAAGGGTGGAAGGTGGAAGGGAGCAAACTTATTCCAGTGATGACGGACAAAAGCCCTGCGTCAGATGCACTGATTCAGATAATTCATTGCAACAGTTCAGAAGGATGCAATACTCTAAGGTGTACCTACAGGAGGCATGGACTAGGGTGTATAAAGGCATGTGGACATTACCAAGACGGAAATTGTCATATTCGAAATATGACACTTTCCCACACTCGGATCTTGTCCAACTTTTAGTATATTGTAGACTAGACCCAACCTAGCACACACCCACAAAAAGAAAGTTGCGATTTTTTGGGGTCAATCAGTATATAGACCTGTCTGTGCATGTTTACTTTCTTTGAACTGTGAATAATTGTTATACTGTTACAGAACGAGTGTTAATTACTTTGTGTGTTTTTTTTTCACATATTAAAAAAATATTTAAACTAACTTAATTTCGTGGGTTTTCTGTTTTAAATTCTTTAACTCTGCAGTGTTCACCCTTTGAATCACTCCTTAGTCTTTTGGCTAAGAGCAAAGTATAGTATCTGTTCTGATACTACATATCATCTTTTCTGTTCTCGGTCAGTGAATGACAAACGGTTCTATGCGATTTTTACTTTTGTTCCTAGTCCGAAGTGCCTCTTTTTGGATAGCTGTATTTCTCCCCACATAAAAAAACGACCTTGTCTCTAACTCTGCCCCCGTGTGCAGGAAAGTAAATAGCGACTCTTTAATTGATAGTATACAAAAATATTAGATACATAAAAGGTTTGGTCTGCTTTCTTACTTGACACTAGTACCACATAAACCAGTACTACCTGATCCATGATCGGGCCATCGGCGACATAACTGACAGCCCCATTGGCTTGTCCAATGGTGTGTGTTGACATCCAATAACACTAAAAACAAAAGATGTCACAGGGCGGATGAGCCCCATGGAGCCAACAGCTATCAATACTGATTGAGAGTAGAAAGTAGACTGTAGGCGCACTTTCGGCAGTCTCGTTACTCTCACTTCCCCTACTTTATCTTTCAGTAGTCACAATTCAATGAGCAATGTTTCTGGCAAAGGGGGAAGAATTGCTGTTTCCTGTGTCGGCTGTTGTTTACTGAGAGCGGTATATAGAGATGTGGTGTGTATTATTTTCTTTCTGTGATGCTATGTCACTAATAAAGGATCTGGAAGTAAGAATCACTGGAGTCACTGAAAGTAAAGATCTAGAAATAAGAGTAACACCCAAATTACAAACAGTATTCTTTTTTTGCTATTAATTCTTTTTTCTGTCTTTAATATTAAAGGCGAAAAACACAAACTAACCATTTCGAATTACTCAGTAATATGAAATTGTTTTATTTGACTATATCAATTGACCTTTTTTTCTAATAAATAAAATCTAACTATGTTCATGCACAGTAAATTTCCCAATATTAGAACATATCAAATAACACTACGACAATCATATTTTTATTGGTTTCCTCCAAATTACCAAATTGTCAAATGGAATTTTTTTTTCCTATAAACAAAAGTATTGTTACAATAATTGTTGCCCGGAGGACGAATTGTTTTGCTAGTATATAATAAGAAGACATTTTCAGATCCTATATTATTATTATCTTATCTGATGGGATTAATGTACTGCTTCCCCTTCTCCTCTTCCTCTTTTACCGATGATGATGATGATGATGATGATGATGATGATGATGATGATGATGATGATGATGATGATGATGGTGGTGGTGGTGGTGATGATGATGATGATGATGATGATGATGATGATGATGATGATGATGATGATGATGATGATGATGATGATGATGATGATGATGATGATGATTAAGTGTTCGTCCAGTTCGGTTGGATGACACCTAATGACAAGCGATGAAGATAAGGTCAACAAAAGGTTGAACGCTTTTAAACACACACACATACACATACATACATATATGTGTGTCTATGTATATATATATATATATATATATATATATATATAGAGAGAGAGAGAGAGAGAGAGAGAGAGAGAGAGAGAGAGTGAGAGAGAGAGAGAGAGAGACGGAGGGAGCATTAAGAGAATTTAAAGAGAGAACGTGAACAGCTATGTAGAAATAATTAAAAAGGCAAGTATATAAACGCCATCGCCTGAAATGTAAGATTATTAAATAAACAATATATTTTTCGAAAGAAAAAGATGACATTCAATGCAGTTGTTCTATCCGTTGGTTTACAGCAAATGTCAATTATAAAACAAATACTCAGACCGAATTCATTGTGGAAAGACAAAAATGAAAAAGGAAAGATTTGAAGAAAAACGCAAAACGCCTGCCGGACATTTTCGTTCTTTAATTCTTCGTTAATTTATCTTTCTTGTGTCTTATTTGAAAGAATTTAAAAGAACAATTTATTTTTTACTTTAACAAATGTAAGAAATAAAGAAAAGAAAAGAAAAGAAATGACAACATGATTATTATCATTTTGTTTATATTCATTCATATACATATATGCAGTGATGTTTTGCAGCCGTGTGGTCCTGAGCGTTAGTCTCGTGATTTTAGACTGAATCTACGAACTGCGACCGCCTGCAACCGCCAATCTTATCCCGATGAGGGTAGAAAGCTCGAGAAAACGTCGGCTGTAGATATAAAAAACACTTTAATATTATATATATATATATATATATATATATATATATATATATATATATATATATATATATATATATATATAAAGTTATAAATATATTTATGGCCATTAAATCACACAGAGGCGTCTGCGTTTCATCCACGTAGAGAATCGTTGGACTAACATGCATGTAGTTTGTGTTACCGGGTGCTTTTATATATATACACGTGGTGTTTAGTCTAGCTAGTTAACCAATCAGTGTATTTGTTATTCTCTAAGCCAATCGTTAGGCTTATCACAAACAACGGTTCGGTTTATTTTACTTCCTATTTCCTATTCTATTGTTCTTTTTTCTTTAGGGTAGACCCATCCCCGTTTCTTTGTTGTGTCGAAATAATAGGTGACCTTATTTTAAATCGTGTTTGCTTGTGTTATATTATGGATGAGGCCCGATATCTTTAGATACGATTAAGTGAGCTAGTGTGAATTATGGCTGGGGTCAAATGAGACAATAAGTGCGGGTCAAGCTTACATGCACCGAAGGGGACCGTAATGAGTCAATCATTTTTTTGTAAAACCATAACAAAGTTACAAATTCGGCGGAGACACAGGGAATCTCGGGTCAGAAAAGGTAAAATGTGGTTCGATTTCGGATGTCGTGTCTGATTGGACGACCCGAGGAAGTGTCTCTTATATCGTTTTTTTTTTATCAAAAACGAGAGTTTTTTAAAGGGTCTGGGTTTTGGAGGCGAGCCGAACGGTCGACTTCTCTATGTGTCTTCAAATGAAAAAGACAACGTTTTTGTGAGCTCGAAGCGTTAAGTCGAAGATGTAGTCGCTCGTCATAATGGCTGGATCTCGAATGAGATCCAGCAGAGAAACCGTGCATCGTCACATCCCACAGCGAAAAGTATGAATGAGTTAAGTACAGAATCGAGCGAATGTATGGAAAATCCTTCCACAATGAAGTCTAGAATAAAAGAATCGAATCTCTCTGAAGAAAAACTGCCTCCTAGCGTTGTCTCCTGCCTGTCTATAAAATGTGTCCACAGAACAAAGACCACCAGCATCGATCACGGCTAGAGACACGCAATGGAAACCGGCGGCACCAATGGCGATCACGACCAGACGACGAAATAAACTGTAAGGTAACTTTTAAGTATTCAATATTTTTGGGTCCTAATCTGATAAACTGAGATAGTTAAAACGGAAAAAAGTGCACCATGAAAAGATGTTTAAAGTGAACAATGTTTAATTTGAATCTAATTTGAAAAACTAAAGAGATAAACTGTGACAATGTTTTAACGAGAAAAATGTTTTAAAGAGAAATGTGCTTAACGAACAATGTTTAATATAAGTAAAATGTGCTTAACGATAACAATGCTTAAAAAGTAAAGTGTAAAAGAGAAGATGTGCTTGAAGGGAACAGTGCTTGATATAAGATGTTTTAGGGAGAAAAGAATTTAAGAAAATGTTTTAAAAAGAAATTTGCTCAACGAGAAATGTTTAAAAGGACTGTCAGTTTAAAGGCTTAAAAATGCCTTAAAAATGAGTGTTAAAAAAGTTTGCAAACGTTCTAAGGTTTCGGTTTCGAGAAGCGTGGTCATAATAGACTTTAATTTTCATGCGCGTAATGCAACAACTCTCTTTTTCGTGTCGTGAATTATTCATACATGTTTAAAATACATTGGGAACTTTGGATCGATTTTGTGGGACGAGCCTTGGTCGGCGCTTCCGAGGGATTTTCGTATGATTTCGTATTATGATTTTGTGGGAAGCGTTGGCCACGAGGTGTCGTCAGTTCGAACGATGCTATGTAACAAATGCGTTTTGGTGCCGCTATGTAACACGTGTATTTCTATTTTAGGTTTTAGTTTAGTTTTTTATTTATTTCTTTGTTCATTTATTTATTTAGTTATTATGTATTGTTAACCTAGCTCTACTCACGTATTGAGCACTGTTGAAGTAAATACTGAAAATAAAAAACATAATAATTTCCAAAAACAACTAGACAACATCGTTAGAAACATAAACAACTTTAACAAAATCTTCGTAAAAGCGGATAAAACTAGGAATTTTTATGAAATAAATAAACAAGAGTATAACAAACTACTCACAGAAAACATTACGAAAAACTACAAAAAATTAGATACAAGCGAACGTAACTACATAGATATAATAAATGCTGAAAGTAAACAAATCACCGATATAATAAAAATTAGCAACAAAGTTAGTAAATTAAAACTTAAGGTAGCCTATATAACAATAACCCTAGCACTCGCTTAATTAATCCGACCAAACTAGAGATAGGAAGAATAAGTAAAACAATTCTATTTAGAATTAACAAGCGAATAACTTCTTTTGTAAGATGGTAGGAAAAATCTCAGCAACGTTCTCAATTAATCGAGAAAATTAAAATTAATATTTGTTTATTATTCGGTACAGAAAATCAGTTCAACATCAGTACCATTGGTTTCAAGCTCAGAAGGCGTCAATCTCCCGGCTCTCTTCAGCTTTGTTGTTACTTGGTAAATAAAATGGGGGATCTCGCACAAACCACGACCTGATACGTTATTTCCTCTTAATGGTTAAATTAGTGTCGTCTAGAGAGAAAGATATGTGAGATTAAAAAGTCCATAAAAAGAGGAATAACCATTAACAAAAATAAGATTTGAAATTTAAAAATATTTTTTTAAAAGTCTCGTGAGCCCCAGTTTTTGCTAATGGCTATTTTGATCTGTTTTGAAGTGATAAATCAGTTTCGTCTAAATTATGTGTTAAAGAAGATATGTGAGGTTAAAATGTTTAATGAACCCAAAGGTAATAAAAAATTTAAAAATTACATTTTAAAAATGTTTTATTATTAAAAATATATAATTTTTTTAAAATACCGTAAGTCACAGCTAACGACTATATTTATCTGGTTTACGATAAAAAAAACGGTCTAATGGGGCAACTCTATACAAATCGGTATTAAATTTTATTTTTAAGGTATGATATGAAAATTTAAAATTTAAAATATAAATTTATAATGGAGTATCAATTTATTATAAAATTTATTAATGAGGTCTGATGGGTTCTCTAATGTTAAAATCTTAAAAACGGATTTAAATGGGCTCGTTCTGTACCTCAGGACATCAGTCTACACACACATAGGGGGGCTAGTGAAAAAAATCTAATGTTTAATAGGTATGGTGTAAGCCCAATTTGAAGTAATTCTGCAAAAAGTTAATTTTGGTTAAGGTAATTGTAGTTTATAAATATGATTCCACAACCGATGAATATAAGCCAAAGTCCAACCAAACGTTATCCTGTAATAATTAAATTTGGATCAAAAATAAAATTACATATTTTTTGCTCGAAAATCCTGACTAAAAATTAGGCCCTCTATTCCATCATTCGGTTACAGAGATCATAATATAAACTCTTAATATTGAGACAAACACTCCCAACACCAATTTATGTTTTGAGAGATCGAAAATCGCCAAGAACAAGGGTGGAGGATTAAGTCTGTTTTAAAGTTAAAAATAAGATTTGAGAAGTGAAATTAAATCTAAGAATTAAACAGTTTTTAAGCCTACTATTTTACTGGTGATAGTGTGGTAGGGAGTTCTGATCTTCTGAAATGAAAATTCTATTAGGCGAATTTAATGGTAATTATTAGAAAGAGTATTCAAAGGTGTATGAAAAAGGAAGTAAGAAAGACTAGAGGGGGTATCGAGGGTCGATTATAAAACAATGAAATCTAATTTAAGATTATGCTGTGGTCATCAGTATTTTTCTATTAATTATATACATATATATATATAATATAAGCTAATTAAATCCTATTAAGATTTAGAACCATGAAAAAGGTAGATGAAATGGAACAAACTAAGTTGACTATTTTAATGGAAAGGTGATAATTGGAAAAAATAATTTTCCAGAGATGAAGGGAATGGGGAATTTTAAGCGCAAATGTTAAGAGCAAGTCTGGTATTGAATAAGATTATTTTGAAGTTGTGTTTTAGGCAGGGGGTGGTGATTACTGAGGATCCTTTATGTGTACCAGTCAGTCCAATTTATAAGACGTGCAAGTCTATTATGGACATATCCTTAAAAAGTTTCGTCTCTAATCTTTAAACAGTTAGTATTTGGGTCAATAATTGCCATTAGTATGTAATACTTTTCTGCGTCACATAAAGACACCTGTTTATGGCTGGAGAGTATGATGGTCTGCTCTCTATTACTTTCCATTTGATGGTGAAGAGTGTCCCCTAATCTTTTAATTGCCATATCCGGGTCGCAAGTATTGTGTTGACTTATTTTTGTATTTAAAGTTATACTTGTGTTTGTACAATCTCTACTTAAAGCTTCCCTGGTGTGAGGAAGAAGTGCTAATAAACTGAAAATCAAATGTATTTGGTTCACTACTCAGAGTTAAAAGAATGCTCTACCAACTGAGTTCAAACGGGACGCCGAATTATTATTTCTGTTATTTTCACCAACAACAGTCCAACACGCAAGGTAACGACCAAACGTCTAGTCAAGAATTCAATTCCCTTTCCTTTTCTTCTTTCTTTCTCTCTCTCTCTCTCTCTCTCTCTCTCTCTCTCTCTCTCTCTCTCTCAGCACTCGATGTAGTCACAACGTCAACCTTTCTCCCCAACAGTCTCCGGAACAAAGTTTCTACGCTTTTTATAATAACGAGAGTCAGCCCATGCAAACCAAGTCTCATTAGTCCAATCAATCTAGCTAATTTTTGTCTGAACCTCAAACAAATTGCTAACAAAGGTTTTTAACTTGGATATTAGGCATGAATAACCTCTCTTTCAGATAAACAAAAGTTTACCAAGATTAGCTATGCGGTAAGGGGTTAACGCGTGCCATCTTTAAAGATTGCCGCCGATTTTAGCCTCCCCTCTCTCAACTCAATTTCTGTAAATTCATCTTCAAAAATACCAAATGTAGCAATGTCAAATTGGATAAAACTAACAGTTTTCATAAAGTTAAATATAATTATAACTTCTTATGCCTTATTTTTGTCTCTTTTGATGTATTACTGCAGGAGTTTAATATTCTGTCATATTCTAATTTTAGGTTGGCCAAGGTGAAGTACCGAACATCATGGATGTTGACAAGTGTGCTATTTGCAACAATGAACTGTCCAGTAATGAAGAAACATTCATCGTCAATCAGAAGGTCATCGACTCCATTAACAAAGCTTCTGAACAACGTGGAGAGAAGATCATAATTCAGATTGGTCAACATCTTCACAAGAAATGCAGACAGCCTTTGATCAACCCCAAATACATAGAAATTGACCGTAAAACAGGTCCACCAATAATGAAATGCTATCCCGTGCAATCCGTACTTTGTGTGTGTTTCACTTTAAGGAACATTGTTTTTTTGTGGTCTTGGAGCAAAATCTGATAGAAAGAAAAGAAGTGTTGATGTTTCCCATGTATAAACTATTGAGTTTAAGAACAGAGTGTTAAACGTTTGTGAGAAAGTCCGAAAAAATGATAGCTGGGAATCCACTCTTAAAGGTAGAATATGTTGTGTAGCTGACCTTGTTTCAGAAGAAGCACGTTGTCACAGAACATGTTTTGCAAACTTTGATTCCAATAAAATCATTCCTACGGCATTCTCTTCTGTTGATTCTTCTGCAAAACAAAACCTTGGAAGACCAGATAATTCAGAGAGAAAGCAGGCATTTCTGGAAGTTGCTAAATATTTGCAGCAAAATGACGAGAAGCAACTTACCCTTGTCAATCCAGTCAAAGAAATGGAGGAAATTCTCAAGGACACTGGCTTTGAACCATAAGTCTTTCATACATGAAATCTCGATTGTTAGAACATTTCAAAGACGAAATCATTGTGACTGAAATTAGTGGGAAACATAATGTTGTTACATCAAAATGTATTCTCCATGAATTCTATACACAGAGCCGCTCAACAGACAATTCAGAATCAGAGGCTATTAGAATCATAGATACGGCAGCCAAGCTTATCAAGAATGACATTAGAGGTATCCAGACAAGTTCAGAATATTACCCGTCTAATAATGATCTTGACAAGGATGCGATTCTTGAATATGTTCCTTAAACAGTGTTGATCTTTCTCAGGAAAATATTTGCCCAAGAAAGTTGTCGATTCAACTGCTAATGTTGACATCCTTTGTGAGGTTACACTTATTACACATTTGTCCAGACTCGCATGGTCAGGCCTTATGCAGTCAGTGCACAAAGGAACATATCCTGGGAAATCAGCCACAGTTTTTTTGCTAATGATCGACGTTGACTCTGGTAACCCAACCTGTGTGTACTCAACGTTATGTTACATTAGTGATTTAGCCAGGAAAAACAACATTACACTAATTCTGATATTCGATCAACGACTTTGGTACAAAGCAATGATGATAGTCGAGTCATAGCCTAGTTCCAGTCCCCTGAAATCATTTGTCTTACGACTTGGTGGGCTCCGTACACAGATGAGCGTTCTGGGGTCAATTGGTCATTTGATGACAGGTTCTGGATTGCAAGAACTTTTAAAACTTGTGTATGCTGAAAACACAATCAAGCACATGCTAAGTCGCAAAGCAATTGCAAGAGCCATTCGTGCTTACTTCTTAGTTGATGCTGCTCTGAATGCTATTTTGTTAGCGAAAGCCTATGATTTGTCAGTTTCACATGCCACTGAGGATGGTCAACTCAACACTGACACAGAAGAGTCATTTCCTCAAAATGAAGACTTGAACCAATCTCAGGGGCTATTGAAAGGTCTTCTTGATGGGACTGAGACATTGAATAATGTTCTTTCATCAGAGTCTATGACCAGGATTGCTCAGAACATCAACCATGTGAAGGATGCGATGGTTAACAACGAACAGCAAAATTGTGGATTCAATACCTTGATATGAAGATCCTGCAATTGTTTATCAAGGCAGAGCACACCGGGAACTGGGAATTGCACTTTGACGCTGTAAGGAAAATGCTGCCAATATTCGCTGCAGCAGGAGACATCCTATATGCAAGTCGGCCTACTTGTACTTGCAGCAAATGGAGTGGCTGCCGAAAAGCCATCCTGAAGTGTACCAGAAATTTTCTGAGGGATTCAATGGCATTAGACGGAGTTATCGCTACTGGGCTGGCTTATTGACGAATCTGGTTATTGAGCAAGTGCTAATGAGAAGCCTGAAGACGTCTGGAGGTCTTACTCATAGCAGAGGAATGGACGAAATTCAACGATTGGTTTGGACGCTATCACTGCCAGCGAACGCTGAAATCAACTTTACAATGCAAAAACTAGCAGGAATTCGTTATGGCACCAGTGACCAGCACCAGGAGGCTACTTCAGCAAGAAAAGAGCGAGATGTGAGGGATACATGGAAGCTTCTTGAGTTTCTCTAGACATGACCCTTTCATGGAAGATCCGTCCATTAACAGCATTCTAAGTGGAGTAACTGGAGACAAAAAGGTGAATGTGGACAGAGCGAACTCCATATGAGAGGCAATCTTAGCTTCAAAGGTTGGAGAACATGTCAACGAGTACACTTTTAAAAGAAAAGATCAGGCAATTACACTTGGGTCAAAAGTTTCGCTCAACAGAGATGAAGCATTCGAGACTTATTTACAACTTCTATTCCAGAGCCTGTGTGTGCTCAGCAGCATTAAGAACATTTCCAGTATGAGCTTTGTGGTTACCAACCTGCACTTTTTTATTCGTTCAGACTACCGCGAGAGGCAAAAAACGGCTTTGGCAGATGCAATATGGAAACTGGCTTCCCCTGTACAATCAGGTCCACAGTCTTCAGATCCACAGTATCTCTTAGATGGTGTAGCACTACTTCAACGCCTCCCCTGCCATAAAGGTCACACATTTGATGAGATGTGTACCCAATACAGCAGATATGTCACAACTAGATATGAAAAAGCATGCATTGTCTTTGATGGGTATGAAAGTCGTCCATCCATTAAAGACGCGACTCACCGACGCTGAGCAAGGGGGCTCTGTTGGTGTTAATGTGTCACTGAATACACATCCTAAAAAAATGTAACGCACATCGCAAATAAATTGTATGCTCATCCCAAAAGAATTGAATGCACATCGCAAAAGAATTGAATGCACATGAAAAAGAATTGAAAGCTTACGCCAAAAGAATGGAATGCACATCCCAAGAGAATTGAATGCACATCCCGAAAGAATTGAATGAACATCCCTAAAGAATTAAATGCACATCATAATAGAACTGAATGATTATCCCAAATTAATTCAATGCACATCCCAAAAGAATTGTATGCACATCTTTAAATAATTGAATGCAGATTCTAAAAGAATTGAATGCAGATTCTAAAAGAATTGAATACACATCACAAAAGAATTAAATTATCATCCAAAAAGAATTGAATGCATATCGCAAAAAAATGTAATGCCCATCTCAAAAGAATCGCATGCACATTCCAAAAGAGTTAAGTGCACAGTCCAAAAGAATTGAATGATCATCCCAAAGGAATTGAATGCACATCCCAAAGGAATTGAATGCACACCCAAAAGAATTAAATTCACATCGCAAAAGAATTGAATGCACATCCCAAAAGAATTGAATGATCATCTCCAAAGAATTGAATGCACATCCCAAAAGAATTGAATGCACATCCAAAAAGAATTGAATGCACATCCAAAAAGAATTAGATGCACATCCCAAAAAAAATTGAATGCACATCGCAAAAGAATTGAATGCACATCTTTTGGATGGACGCATCTGTTGGAGATCGAGTATTACTTGCGCGATTTGTAAGGGAGTCATCCCGTGCAAAGTTAGTGCGATATGTTCCCACGATACGCGGGGACAGTTGACAAGACCTTAAGTTAAAAGGTTAGGTCACACCTGCGTGTTGATCACGATATTTCACGACGTCACAGTTTTTCCCGCTCGGAAAACTTGTGTTGAGATTTGAGTTCTCGATTTGAAGCAAATAAGAGAACTACGATAGTCATGTAGCTGTTACAAACTGAGGGATTTTGAATCCCCAAAAATGAGAGCCAGCGTGAATCTCCAACTTTCCTTCCTTTACAAATAGCTTAATAGTTAGGAATTTACTAGCGTAAGCTCTCTCTCTCTCTACTCGAACGAACTTACTCAGTGTCGACAAGCGAGATAGTAAATAAAATGGCTCTGAATTTTAAAAAAAGTAAAAGCCGTGTCATATTTTATTATGCGTAAAGGATTTGATTTCAGGAAACCGCCCGACTAAGTGACAGAGAGATTGCAGCCGACGCAAGCATACAAAGGCGACACAATGGAGAAAGAAAAGCAAGCACGGTCAGTACAAATAGTTCCATACAACAACGAGTCAAGATCACGGTAATACGAATAGTTTCCCTGCAATGGGGAAACGCGAATAGTAGCGACACATCGACCCGTTTTGAGATTCAACAGGCGAGAGCTCTACAACGAGAAAAATAAGACTGCAAACACAACGAAGGGTCCAAGAAATTGTAAGTAAGCTTTCGTTTTATGTTGATCGAGATTCAGGGCGAACTTTTATGAAGAAAAAACAGAAAGAAAGAACGAGAAAGAGTGAGACCGTTGCATTGCACATACACACATGCAAAATCTGATAAGTGTAAAAGAAATATATATATATATATATATATATATATATATGTACGTAATGTTTTAAAGAACGAAACAAAAAAGACACCAAAGAGAAAAAAAAACGGAGAACTTTGCATTGCACACACACACGCAAAATCTGATAGGTGTAAAAAGAAAATATATATATATATGTACGTAATGTTTTTAAAAAAAAAAGAAAGAAAAAAAGAAACGGTGAACTTAGCAATACACACACACGCAGAACGTACACTTTTTATGGAAGCAGACAGGATTAAGAAACTTTATCGACTTTTTTGTTCTGTAAATTATTGATACGTATTTGTTCTCGTAGGGGGAGGAAGGGAGATATTTTTTGGTTGTTGTTGTTGTTTGTTGTTGTCGATAATTGAGCATGTTCGTTTTCTTTGTTGTTGTTAAAAAGAAAAAAATTGTTATGTATATCTATTGAGAGAGAGGCACGGTATGTATTATCCAGTGGGTTACGTGCGTTTAAAATTAATTTTTTTTTTAAAAGTTATTATGGCGTTATAGATTTAGGGTCAGCCACGCACAGACAGAGTTCGGATGTTGAGGATTGACCTTTGGGAGGCGATGATTTTTTTTTGCGGAGGTTCCGATGGGGATGGCCGTGAGCCGATATCGATCTTAGGGAGAATTTCCTTACATCCCAGGAAAAGACCGTTGAGGTCGTGTCTCTTCCACTTGGGATTGAGTTGTGTTCGCTACGCGTGACCCGTTGAGGTAGCTGATGAGGGGGGGCTTGCGATGATACGGACAAAGAGTTGTTCGGTGCACACGCGTGAGAAAGCGATTTTGTGGCTATGAAAAGAATAGCGGATTGTGGATAATCGTTGGGGACCTCGGGGTTTGCCGCATTTTGCATTGGTCAATCAAGCATGAATGGTGATAATTCTAAGTAGGAACGGGTCCGTCCTAGGTTTTGGATGTGACCGACCGTGCGCAGAGACGCCTCTCCACCCCCACGACATTGTTAGAATACCGTGAAGGGTACAGTTAGCAAAGCGATGCAAGCGAGTCCGCATCTACGTGGTGTGGGGTTAATTTAAGTGATAGAGAGCACTTCGGCGCGTGTCGGGGGCAGAAATAGCCATGGATAGGTTCAACATGAAAGAAGGTGCCGTATTTTAGGGTCCTGGAATAGCAAATAGATAGGAAATGTGATCGGATTGAGGCTCGATGTGGTGTCGGAGATACCACTCCAAAAGACACACTGTTTCCACAGAGGTGTCTTGAACCAAATGCAGATATAATTCTTAAGGATAGCACGGCACCTAAAATTAAAATCGTGTGCTGACCAAGAGGTTATAATTTTGAAATAGGGGTTTCTGTTGTTCCCTGTAGTTCGCGGAAATGTTCGCCAGTTAGAAAATAACCATCGGTTGTAAATCGATGCTATGGAGTACGAGTGGACGGTGAGTGTATGCTTATGTGTTGGTGTGAGTGCCCCGAAGTCAGAGGTCAGACCGTTGTGGGTTCAGTGGTGAACTGATCAGGTGATGGGCCGATGTCGCCCGATAATGTTGTGACGGGGATGGCCACGAAAGCTGATATTGATTGCAAGAGAGATTTCCTTACATCCCGGGGATTACGCCATGGGCCAAGGAGCGGCTGGTGGAAGAGGTTGGACTTTGGAGGTCCAGCCGTACTAACCCTTGGTTCTGACCACACCCTGCAGTGTGTAAAAATAAAAATCTTAGGACTGTTTTATTTGTATAGGGAGGGGAGGTATGTTAGAGAATGGACCTATGGGGATGGACGCATCTGTTGGAGATCGGGTTTGACTTGCGCGATTTGTAGCGGAGTCATCCCGTGCAAAGTTGGTGCGATGTGTTCCTACGATTCGCGGGGACAGTTGACGAGACCTTAAGTTTAAAGGTTAGGTCACACCTGCGTGTTTATCACGAGATTTCATGACGTGACAGTTTTTTCCCGCTGGGAAAACTGGTGTTGAGATTTGAGTTCTCGATTGGAAGCCGACGGTAGAACAACGATAGTCATGTAGCTGTTACAAACTGAGGGATTTTGAATTCCGCAAAAATGAGAGCCAGCGTGAATCTCCAATCTTCCTTCCTTTACAAATAGCTAAATAGTTAGGAATTTACTGTTGGATAATGGCTATGAGGATTGACGCATCTATTGGAGATCGGGTTTGACTTACGCGGTTTGTGGCGGAGTCATCCCGTGCAAAGCTGGGCGATGTGTTTCCCACAAGTTGCGGAGACAGTGGCGTGACCTTAAGTTCAGAGGTTAGATCACACCTGCGTGATCACGAGGTTTCGTGACGTCAGAGTTTTTCGCTGTGAGAAAACTAAATTGAGATTTCATGAGTTCTTGCCTGGAAACCAACGAAAGAACATCGAACGATAAAATGTAGCTGTTACAAGCTTAATGGATTTGAATCCAAATATAAAGAGCCACAGAATGGAGCTCCAATTTCCCTCCCTGTGCAAGTGACTAATTAGTTAAGAAATTACTAGCGTAACCTCTCTCTCTCTCTCTCTCTCTCTCTCTTTCT
This sequence comes from Sepiola atlantica, assembly GCA_963556195.1. Lineage (NCBI taxonomy): Eukaryota > Metazoa > Mollusca > Cephalopoda > Sepiida > Sepiolidae > Sepiola > Sepiola atlantica. The sequence goes on from OY744515.1 coordinate 79,445,101, forward strand.
TCTCAAACGAACTTCTCAATTGTTGGTTAATTAGCTAGTAAGTGAATAAACGGCTCGAATTTAAAAACAGTAAAAGCTTCGTTGTATTTATTTGAAGTGGAAAGATTGATTTCGGTTACAGAAGGAAACCGCCGGCCGAAAATGTGCCAGCGACACAAACCGCAAAGAATGATGGCGACGACGGTGGTGGTGATGGCGGTTACAGACAACAAGGAAACGCGTCTACAGCTGTGTAGACGACAAGCATACAGCGGCAACGAAGCTGCGACAACGACGTAAGGTTAGTACAAACAGCTGCAGGCGACAAGCTTAGTACGAATAGTTCCGGAGCTGTTGGAATTCGCCGAAATAAGACACGACACATCGCTCCATTTCGGGTCAACGGGCGAGAGCTTCTTCTTCTACAGCAACCAAGAAATAACGAGACAAGTATTAATAATTTATTATAGACATTATTATAAAACCAAACAATGTAACATTACTAACGTAAGCTCTCTCTCTCTCTCTTCTCAAACAAACTTACTCAGTGCCGACTAGCGAGATAGTAAATAAAATGGCTCTGAATTAAAAAAAAAAGTAAAAGCCTTGTCATATTTTATTGTGCGTAAAGGATTTAATTTCAGCCGACGAGGAAACCGCCCGACGAAGTGACAGAGAGATAGCAGCCGACACAAACATACGACAGCGACACGATAGCCGATAGCAGCCCGACACAATTGAAAAAGAATAGCAAGCACGGTCAGTACAAATAGTTCCATACAACAACGAGTCAAGATCACGGTAGTACGAATAATTTCCTTGCAATGGGGAAACGGGAATAGTAGCGAAACATCGACCCGTTTTGAGATTCAAAAGACGAGAGCTCTACGACGCCCGACATTGCAACGTGTATTAGAAACTTGTAAATGTAACACATCTCAAAAGCATTTAATGCACATCCTAAAAGAATTAAATGCACATCCCAAAAGAATTTAATGCACATCCCAAAAGACTTGAATACACATCCTAAAATAATTGAATGCACATCCCAAAAGAATTGAATGCACATCCAAAAAGAATTGAATGCACACTCCAAAAGAATTAAATGCACATCCGAAAAGAATTGAATGCAGATCCCAAAATAATTGAATGCACATCCAAAAAGAATTGAATGAACACCCCCCAAAAATGTAATGCACATCCCAAAAGAAAATGTAATGCACATCGCAAAAAAATTGAATGCACATACCAAAAGAATTAAATGCACATCCCAAAAGAATTGAATGCACATCGCAAAAGAATTAAATTCACATCCCAAGAAAATCGAATGCACCTCCCAAAAGAATTGAATGCACATCGAATAAGAATTCAATGCACATTGAATAAGAATTGAATGCACATTGCAAAATAATTGAATGCACATCCCAATAGAATTGAATGATTATCCCAAATGAATTAAATGCACATCTCAAAAGAATTGAATGCACATCCTAAAAGAATTGAATTATCATCCAAAAGAATTTAATGCACATCGCAAAAGAATTTTATGCACATCCCAACAGAATTGAATGCACATCCAAAAAGAATTGAATACACACCTTAAAAGAATTGAATGCACATCGAAAAAGAATTGAATGCACATCGCAAAAGAATTGAATGCACATCGCAAAATAATTGAATGCACATCCCAATAGAATTGAATGATTATCCCAAATGAATTAAATGCACATCTCAAAAGAATTGAATGCACATCCTAAAAGAATTGAATTATCATCCCAAAAGAATTTAATGCACATCGCAAAAGAATTTTATGCACATCCCAACAGAATTGAATGCACATCCAAAAAGAATTGAATACACACCTTAAAAGAATTGAATGCACATCGAAAAAGAATTGAATGCACATCGCAAAAGAATTGAATGCACATCGCAAAAGAATTGAATGCACATCCCAATAGAATTGAATGATTATCCCAATAGAATTGAATGATTATCACAAATGAATTAAATGCACATCTCAAAAGAATTGAATGCACATCGAAAAAGAATTGAATGCACATCGCAAAAGAATTTAATGCACATCGCAAAAGAATTGAATGCACATCGCAAAAGAATTTAATGCACATCGCAAAAGAATTGAATGCACATCGCAAAAGAATTAAATGCACATCTCAAAAGAATTGAATGCACATCGCAAAAGAATTTTATGCACATCTCAACAGTATTGAATGCACATCCAAAAAGAATTGAATACACACCTTAAAAGAATTTAATGCACATCGCAAAAGAATTGAATGCACATCCCAAAAAATTGAATGCACATCCCAAAACAATTGAATGATTATCCAAAATAGATTCAATGCACATCTCAAAAGAATTGAATTCACATCCCAAAAGAATTGAATTATCATCTCAAAAGAATTTAATGCACATCGCAAAAAAATGTAATGCACATGTCAAAAGAATCGCATGCACATCTCAAAAGGATTTAATGCACATCTAAAAAGAATTGAATACACATCGCAAAAGAATTGAATACACATCGCAAAAGAATTGAATGCACATCCCAAAAGAATTAAATGCACATCCTAAAAGAATTAAATGCACATCCCAAAAGAATCGAATGCACATCCCAAAGGAATTGAATGCACATCCCAAAAGAATCGAATGCAAATCGCAAAAGAATTGAAGGCATATCGCAAACGAATCGAATGCACTTCAAAAAAGAATCGAATGCACATCGCAACAGAATTGAATGCACATCGCGAAAGAATTGAATGTACATACTAAAAGAATTGAATGCACATCCCAAAAGAATTGAATGCATATCCCAATTCTAACAAAGGTAAAGGAGTCGTTTGAATCATACAAGGAATTGTTTACAGTCGCCTCATGGGTGTTCTTCTGTAAGAGTCGGATCAAAATCCGGTTTATCCGTTCAGTTCGGTAAACAGCGATCAAAATAGGAAAGAAAAATATCTAACTCTCGGGCCTCGTAATATCACGAGATCAGAGACGAGGACGCGTATTTTCACTAGATTTGAGATTTACTTGACCACTTTTCCTCCAAGGACACAACTCTGACCCTAAAATTCCATTCTCCTGTCGTCTCTTAAGGGTTATCTGTTGGATAAAAAATCAACTGTCAAAATCTCTGTATTCGTCTGAGTTTAAGTACTTAACAGTGACACACAATAATCAGCCGCGTTCAAACTTAATTATGATCTTAATTTAGACAGATACAACAGTAGGAAACTGTATTGTACCTAGTGAGGATTGAACTCTGCGCGAATTATGATTTATTTTCTAGTCTTGTTTGTTAACCATAACCCTAAGACAAATGCTTTACTTTTATTTTTACAGAAGAGTGTGAATTATTTTTTAAACGCTAAGCTTTCCGCGGTTACCTTCACTTGTTTCACACAATCTATCAACGCTGCTGTCATCACGTGCCCAGAAGCGCATAAAATATCGTTTTCACTTTGAAAAGCGAGCAGAAGAATATTAATAACAGAAAGAGAGAGAGATGACACCAGTGAGTGTGGGAAAAACAACAACATGACAGCTGTTACAGAAAAGGTCGGCAAGTCTTCCAAACTAACAAACAAAAATACAAAATTGAAAAATGACATTCGTTCGGCAAATAACACAGATGGGAAATGACGATATTGGCCGATGCTTTTTTTTATAGGAAGAAAGAAAGAAAGAAAGAAAGAAAAGAAAAACAAAGAAATCACGTATTTTGAATTAATTTCTTATCGAGGCAGAATTGACGCCCACACACGTAAGCCTTCAAGGTGAGAGCGATTCACGGGTAAATAGGAGGCGCAATCTTTCATTATAATTATACACGTTTGAGTTATCACAAACAATTCTTGAAAAAAACTAAAAAGACGTTTATAATCTCGTTTTTTCTCGCGTTAACTTACTTGACACGAGATTTTGTGACACCGTTTGTAGTGCTTATTTGAAGAAGAAGAAGAAGAAGAAGAAGAAGAAGAAGAAGAAGAAGAAGAAGGAACAGGAGGAGGAGGAGAAGAAAGTCGAAAATTGTTGTAAATTGTTTAAATTGTCTTTTAAAAACAAAACGTTACTTCTGATGTAGCAGTTATAATCACTTATTTTTATCTCGGAGAACGGTCCCTTTAAGACGATTTGGTCACCCACTGACTTATCAACTTGCAGACCCCATTTATTTCATATATATCCTGAATAACTGCTTCAGTCTCTTTGGGAATCACGGACAATGATCAGACAGTTCCTTGAAAGCAACCAAGAAGGAATCCCTCCCCATCTTCCTCTCTCCCGCCTTGATCCTCTGGATTCTCAAGCATCAACTATCTTCACTGGTAAATAAGCTGCTCGTTGACTTTCGACAACTAAATAACTTTCTTATTTTTCCTTTCCTCACTCGGACACTGTCCAAATTTCGTCAACCTATACTAACCGGTATAGGTAACTTTAATAATGTATGCTGTCTGCTCTCGAGGATTTTCCTTACTATTTCAGCTGTTTTCATTAATGTCATGCATTGTATGATGTCAATACTCCATTTTATTCCAATTTCTCCTAGTCTTTTTACAAGGTTTTTCAGAACGGGCCCATGGCTCCTTCAATTATCGGTATTGCAGATACTTTCTTCATGTTCCATATTATTTTCAGCTCTCTGGTAAGTTCCATGTATTTGCTTAGTTTTTTCTACCTCCGTGGTATTCACCCTGTGATCCACTGGGAGAACTACATCTACGAGTTCGTAAGTATTTTCCTCTTTCTTCTTCTTCTTCTTCTTCTTCTTCTTCTTCTTCTTCTAAATATTATTATTATTATTATTATCATTCACTAAGAGTTATCACACATATCATCGTCAGTGATTGCTCATCGATAACAACCGGCGGTGTTCTCTGGAGGCTGAGTGACAACAAGCCTCCCTACATTATTGGAAATGTTGGAATACTTTATGTTGCTCAGATTCCAGGAATGCCACCGATTTTTACCATTTATATTTATACTAGACCACCCGTGACCCGTTGGGTCAGTTTGTTATATTAGCTATGGAATTCATGTATGTGCGTGACACTTGTGGAGAAAACAAAAAAACTATTTGATGAAATTAAATGTAATTGTTGAAAAAAGAATATAGATAGATTTCTATGCGTCGTTCTGTTTATTATAATTGTTTTTTTTTAAATTATAGTTACTGAATTATAAGTGGTTGGCCATACTTATAGGTAAATATGCACTGAACAGGTACCATAATACTTATTATAGTTAAATTCAATTTTTTATATATAATCTTTTAAATGAAATTGTTAGTTGAAAGTACAGAATAATAAAAGGGCGATTTGAGGAAGGAAGGGGGTACAACCGGCTGTCTCGCGTACGTAACGAAAACAGAGGGAGTAGGAGTGGTGAAATCTGTGAGAGGAAAAGTGGGAGGTGGTTTCGTTCACCGCCGCTATTGATATTAATAATGATTGTTGTTGTTTTGTTTGTTTGTTTTTGTTTTTTAAAAGGGTGGAGCTTTTTTGAAACTGCGACAGACTTTACAAAGTCCTGCCGTTGAATGTTTTTAGCCGTGGAGAAAACAAAAAAACTATTTGATGAAATTAAATGTAATTGTTTTATATTTAAAGCGATATAAACATTTCCAGAATGAAAAATTTCATGCGTTCGTTAATAATAAGAGTTCAACGGAATTGGAATAACAGATTGGAAGACGATGCTATTTACGCATGCGCAACCGGATGTTGAAAACCGGAAAGCTGAAAGCTGATTGCAAACATACAAGACAATAGAGTTTTAGTAGTATATAGATTTATAACTGGGATCTCAAGGTGAAGAAAAAGAAGTTTTAATATTATGTTAGTTTTACTATGGTAAATAATACTGGATTGTTGGGAGGACTTGCTATCACTTAACATCTCGTAGAAACCATCAATGTAGGTGTGGCTAAATTCTCTGAAATTTAAATAATAAAGTCACTTCAGAAGAAATATTCAAATCGGTGATAAATTTAAAAATTAAATGACGATTCTATTGTTAAAATGTTATTAAAATATTAAGTCAATGAAACTTTTATTCTTGAGTGGCTCTTGACCTTGATATGTGGTGACCAAATAATAACGAATATTCAAGTAAATTCCATTTTGAAATTTTTGAAAATATAAAACATGCTAAAATGTCCTGAATTAAAATAATTCAAAATGTCAACAAATAATAAATATGGCAGCCTACTATATTGACGAACGCGTCATTGGATTCAATATCTAACGAGGAAAGAAGAGATAATAAACTGTTGAAAATATCGACAAAAAGTGATATACCACACACTTCAATAAGTCTGGGGCCTAACTAATAAAACCAAAACTTTTAGGTAAAATTGTAATCTATCATCAACATGCTCTCATTCTAAGGTGATACATTGATTCCTAAACTTCTCTAAAGATTTGATATCTTTTTTGTCAAACAATTTGTCTTTGGCGTCAAAATACGCCTCAGTTTCATGTATCACTTCTTTATTGAAATCAAATCTCTTTCTTTGTAGCATTCTTTTGAGGTATACAAATAGCTGGTAGTAGTTCGAGGGAGGCAGATCTGAAAAATAAGGTGGGTGCGTAAGCAATTCGAAGAAGAATTAATGTTGTGTTGCCATCGACTTGAGGTCCGGTATATTGTTTTAGGTGGAATACCAATTTTTCGTCTTTATTTGTAGTCATTTTTGACAATTTTCTCCTTCAAACGCATCAATAATATTGTATAATTTTCGACATGGATGGTTCTTCCTTTTTTAAAGAAAATCGATGATCAAATACCTAGCGCATCCAAAAATACGGAGGTCTAAATTTTTTATGTTTGCCCCATGTGGACGGCTTTCATCTGCCGATGTACACTCAACTGACTGTCAATTTGACTACGGAGTGAAGTGGTGGGTCCATGTTTCATCCATCATCCCATATTGATTCAAAAACTCTTTTTTTTTCGTGGAAATAGTTGCATACAACGCTCTGAATCTTCAACGCGTTGTCTTTTTTATTGACTGTAGGCAAACGCGAAATCCACGTTGAACACAGTTTTCTTATTCACAAATCTCCATGCAAAATGGTGAATACACTGCTTTCTTGATATCTTCAACTCCTCTGGTATCTCATGCAACTTCAATTTCGGACAAACAGAATGTGTGGATTTTTTTGTGGATTTGAGCGGCCTGTGCGTTCAGCATCATTTGTGCCTGTATGATGACGTTTAAAGTAAGCATACCATCTCTTAGGCATTGTTTCTGACAGAGCAGAGTCCGAATAACATTTATCAAGTAATCTTGTAGTTTAAATTGTATTTCCTCCCATTGAAAAGCAATGCTTTATCAACGAATGCTTTCTTTTTTATTATTTAGAAATTTCCATTGTTCTGAACATTTACAACAGTAGCTTCACTTAAATAACTGTAATTCGTAAACTAATAATCCGATTGGGCTCAAATTTGACAAGTTCCATTTGAAGGCTGGTATCATATAAACAGTGTAAGGATTTTTTTGATTAGTGGCGCTATCTATGTGTCATACCTGGAACTTATTGAGTTATGTGTCAATTAAAGTGGATGAGCCGAAATGGAAAACCGACACTTTATTGTTGTCCTCTAATTTATCATAAAGTACACATACATTCGGTATTTGCTGGTTATTGCTTCCCCGTTAGAGATATGATTTTGAAGGAGACTCGTCCTCGTTAGTGAGAAGACAGACGGCGTTTTCTCCGTTGGACATTTCAATCTCATTAAAAAGTCCACCGATATTTTACGTATATGTCAACTATCGAGGAAGTTCCTGCCAAAGTCCTACTTAACCGACTTTTTGCCATTTCTTAACAAATTCTAGCAGAGTGTTACTCTTCCGTTTGTTCAAAGAGTGTAATTGCTGATATGATATTCGTGGGCAGACAACAGCCAGAAACGATGACGAAAAACTGTTTTATTTTGCATTCTATTTCATTCAACCTGGAATCATATCCAGAACGACTGCCTTGGTAATGGTCACGCTCGTGTTTTTTTTTCTTGTTAAATCACAAGAATGGGTAATTATGGTATTCCAAAACAGCTGCTGTTTTCTGAATTAAGACAGGACTATTGAATCGGAAGTTGTTTTTTTTCTTTCTCCTCTATTTCCTTATTTCCTTCTTTTATGACATCATAATTGGTGTAAGACGTTTTTGCTTAATTACACTAGAATCAAATTAATTAGGGAATAATTTTATTAAATCAAAAGTAGATCAAGCTATATCTGATTAATAAAATACTTATTTTGGTTTTGTAATAAAATTAGGGCGGAACAAAGATAGAAACCCGGACGTCGACGGACTAAATCTGTCCGTCGACGTCCGGGAGGTCAAAATAAAAAGACAAGAGAATGAAGAATATTTTGGAAAGAAATTACAAGACAGAGACTTTCTTTTGTCCGTGATACCAGTACGTCGATAAAGAACAATCAATAAGAAAATGTTTTGGGAAATAGTCGCGAAATCAGATTGTAAACACTTACGTCAAATGACGTAAACAAATCTTTTTTAACAGGTTGATTTTTATGCTTAGGGAATAAAGAATCTGACAGACAAACATACAAGTCTATAGAGAACAGTCTGGGAGACAGGCAGACTAGTTCGGGGTTAATGGACGTGCAAAGATCCGAAGTTTTTTTTTTTATTTGTGAATAGATTTAACGAAATTACAAAAACTATTCTTTATATATAAAAAAAACAACACGATATCTTTTTTATCTATAGCTAAGTGAGCAACTCTTGACTCGATGAGAAAGGAAAAAGTAAATAAAATTATCTTCCATGAACTCGAGAATTTGGATTCATCAGGCAAAGGATAAAGATGTATTCTGTGATTCTGTTACACTGGCACATTAAGGCATCAGCGTTGTTTAAATACTTTGAGGGTTCATATTATTCGCACGCAATGACAGGTAGAAGTAGCATCTGTAAATTTTCGGTAACTCAAGTCGAATTATAAAAACAAAACAACATTGAAAGGTTTTTTATAAATTTGAAAAGTCAAGTGTTTGTAGTTTGTTAGGTGCAGAATATTTCGGTGCACCTGAAATTTGACGATTTGTCAGCTAAAATACATGACATATTATTGTTGATTAGCTAACCAATTAAAAAGTAGGTGAAATTTGTGTCCATTTCTCCAGGTTCGATCCTGGTTCAGAGGTACCTTGTTGGGTTTGATTCATCATGCGATGTAAATGTGTCTGTGGATAAAGGATATTTCTGTAGTAAAAGTGAGTAGCCGAATGAAAAAGGATGTAAACCTTAAGGTTATAAAACTTATGTCTTAGTGAATGGATTGGTTTCTTTTAATAAAGTATATTTTTAAAGAAAAATATCTTTGTCGTGTTGTATGCGAGCATGTATCGTAGCTTGCTTGTCTACAACCCAAGTAAGACACAAATAGACAGTCGGTCTCCCCATGATGTGAGGGTGGATGTGTCAGTCATAACAACATAAAACAACACTTTCATTATATATTTTTTTTAATTTTATCTTTTTGTTTGTTTAGTTCCTTTTCGTTCTTTCCTTTTTTCTTTTTCTTTTTTTGCTTTCTCTTTTTTGTTTTTATTTTTCTTTATTCTCTTTTAATTATTTCCTTCTTTCCTTCTTTCATTCTTTCTTCTCCCTTGCTTCTGTTCTACATTTTCTGCAACATTTTCTGCAACATTTTCTGCAACATATCCCCTGTTCTTTCTATACTCATTCGGTTTTCTGTAATAAATTTTCAGTATATTAGTTCGTCTTGAATACGTTTTTAGAGGTGGTCGTGATTAAGTGGATACCGACATGGACTGACCACCTGGAGTGCCAAGTTCGAATCCGGTCAGTTCCATAGTACTATTTTTACTGTGGATGATGGACACCATCAAATGCACCCTTCTGTAAGCAAATGAATCGATCCGGTGATAATGTCATGCGAAGCCGATTCATATCAAACCACCCAGTTGTTTTAATACCAGTCGAGGATTCGTCTTCGAAAATCAATCTATCATAGTCTAGGTCATGCTGATGTGGCCTTGTTCTCTGAGAGGTATCGTTCTGGGTAGTCCTACGAGGTTCACTCTCCTTGGCAAAAAAAGAAAAGAAAAAAGAGCAAGAAAGGAATTTAAAAAGCAAACAGCCCGAGGAATAAAGTTATCAAAATTTTCTGGTATTTAAACACATCTACAGTGAAGAGGTGGGATTTTGCTGCTAGTCGGGTGGGTCGGGAGTATTTTCTTTGAGGGGGTACAAGTGCAGTAAGTTCATCAGAGCCGATTCCGTGGAAGTACTTGTAAAACAAGCACAGAAGTGCAACACTACGGTGATACGACAGATGCTGGAGCTTTACAGACAGTGTGGAACCTATTAGCTAGAAATTCTTTTTGCATCCTGTTTAACAGGAAGAGGCTAGTGGTTGATGTACCAGCCTAGATATGGCAACAATACTCCATACACGAATTTTATTAATTTTCTTTCTATTTACTTTTTTATACGTTTTCACTGAAACATTCTTAAACCTTTCACAAAGGTTTGTTGGTATTTTTGTATTGAAAAGAACACGAATAATTTACCATTCTTTTACGCATCTCTCCTTCACGGAAAGCACTGTTTAATGCCAACAAGTGTCAATTCTTATAACGGCATTCTGTTCACGATTCAAAAAAACTACTGTTTATAGTGATGTAAATCGACATATGGTCATGGCTTAAACACGACTAGGTCATTGTCTCTTGTTGTGTGTCACCTTTACGGGAACATAGACACATGTCAGTTCTTTCTCCTCTTTTGTCCGGGGTCGGCGTGGGTGTTGTGTTCTACGCCTATATAGATCAGGATGTCAATAATACTTACTAATTATTTTAATTTTTAAACTGCCTTTCGTAAAAACACAAAAAATATTTATCTCATATATAAACTAAAGTCAGTCCCACCACTACTTGAATGATCGATAGCTTCAGTAACAAAAGCTAGACACATACATATTTTAAGTTCGTGATTTCTGCAACATATTGATCTAGGTTGCTAGAAAACTTCATTTTATATTAGCTCGCTTTTTTCGATTTTAATATTTAGTACTCTCGATATGTTTTTTTTAAATCCGTCATGCATACGAGAATTCGGCGGAGTTTTCACTCTCAAAGTCATCCCTATTACGACACCAGCCACATACACTGGGGAGACTGTTTTTGTTATTGATATAAAAAAGTATTCGAATCGATTCTCTCAACGAGAAATGTCGAAAGCAGACGATTCTCATTGAGTTTTCTTGATTAAATAAATAATGAAAAGGTTGATTAAATTGTTCTTTCCATTAAATAATTTTTTTTAGTTTTTTTTTTTTTAAAATGAAAGAGTCTTTTAAAAGATCTTTGTCGTCAATGCATCAAATTCTGGTCAATATTTTCTAATTTCCGGAATAAAATGATTTTATTTGATCTTTAAAATTTCTAGCAATTATTATTTGAAAAGAAAACAATATTATGGCGTTTTAAAGGTTTTATCGCTTTGAAATTTTCTCTTTTCTTTTAAAACAAAAACGCGTTTAAATTTTGTTGAATTTTGTTGAATTTGTTTATTAATTTACGGAAACCGTTTGTATCAAAATTGATCATTGATAGAAAAAGACCTTTAATCTAAAAATTAGAAACTCTCTCCCCACATCGGGTTTTATTGATTTGTATTGTCATCTTCTTGCGAGCATTACTAGTCAACTCTTCGGCCTTCATCGCAGCTGGTTTGGTTTCATCAACCTCCGTCGATGATTTAATGCCGATAAAGTTTGAGGTTCGGTTGTTTTATTTTACGACATATCAACCCTTTTAGGATTATTTAATGTTTCTATTTACTTGCATCCCACGAGAGCAGAATTAAACACAAAGTCGGTTGTTAGTGTGTGGAAAATCAAGTTTCGCAAAAAAAAGGGGCACTCTGGTCTCGGACAAAAATTAAAATTGCCTCAGTCTAGAAGAATTTCACTTCACTGATCGAGGACAGAAAGGATGAAGTGTAGTATCAGAACAGATGCTACACTTTGCTTATAGCAAAAATGTCAGGTTATATTAGAATATTTAATTGTGAATCCAGTCATTTTGATAAAATATGTTATGCTTCAAGATCTTAATTTAGATTTATTTAGATTTTGCTAAATTTGTTTATAAATTTATGGAAACCGGTTGTATCAAAATTAACATTGATAAAAAAAACTTCTAATCTAAAAATTAGAAACTTTTTCCCTACAGTGAATTAGTTTGATTTATTTGTTTTGTTTTATGGTTGTCAAGACAACCTTTTTCGGTTATTTAATGCCGAATCTAGTCATTTTGGTAACAGCTTTTTATGTTTCACGTTCTTAACATTTTTCAAATATTCAAACAGTTTTGATATCTTTCACTTTAATCAGTATTTTAGTTCGTTGGGGTTGGTTTGGTTTGGTTGAAGGCACATCAGCATCCGTGGGTTATTTGAAGCTGACAAAGTTTTAGGTTTGCTTGTTTTATTTTACGGTATATCAACCCTTTTGGTAGACGGAAATAGATCACAGAGAAGAATGGTGGTTACAGTTGTCGAGTGACAAACACCCCTCACTAGCAAAATGAACAAAATCGCATGGATGGTATGCTGAACCTTGGGCGCTGACAATGGGCCTTAATAGAATAAGTATTTAAGACTTCTACCCGGCCATGGCTGACGAAATAAGAGAACATTACCCACGTGGATTAAATACAGAGTTCCGTTGAAAAATTTGCACAGATCACCGAGTTCCACAGGACGCACTTGAAGAAGGTAAGAGGTTATTGTAAGAATAAAATCCATGATGAGAACAGTAGTTCGAATAATCACAATAATACTAGTATTTATACTGTTGTTTTCAAAAAAATAAAATCGATTTTTCCATTTTTTAGGGGGGGGGCACTAGGTTTCATCCCCTATAGTTGTTAATGGAAACTAACACCTCCTCCGTATTTTAAAATAAATATTTTAAATAAGTCTTTACTCTGATGTTTTCAAGCAAATAACATAAGTTTGTTTTTATTTGTTTGGGGGGGGGGGCTAAGTTTTAAATAGGGGATGAGGCAACCACGCCGAATATCGAACCTAAAACATTAAAGTTTCTTTTTAGTTGTTGTGGTAAATCTTAGATGTAACTATGTTTTTGTTCTTTGTTTGGGGGGAGGGGGTTCTGTTGCCTACCGCCGGACTTAAGGTTAGTGGTAGGGTTAATGGGGGGTTTTGTGTAGGTGCACTTTGACTTAGAGTTAGTGGTAGAATTGATGGGGGGATTTTATTCGGGGGGGGGGCTTTTTCAACACGGATATAGGGTTAGTGGTAAGGTCAAGGTGGGGTTCTTTATTTAACCCTCTCCACACCTAAAACATAAAATACGCGCTGCATCAAAAATAATATTTAGGTTATAAGCTCTTCAAGCATAACACATCCATACAATCCAAGAAGATAGGAAAAGTACAAATGAAAGAAAACACCTTTAACGTTGGACGGAAAATAACAATTTTGAATTTGAGGATGAAGTTTGAGATTGTGTGACGTCATTCAGTTAAAATCACACGTGATCAGTGACCATTACCGAACGCCACACGGTCATCAACACTCTTGTGGTGTTCAGTAATGGCTACACTCCACATTAAGCTCGACCTGATGTCACATCAAGCCGTCGTGGGGAGGCATGTAAATAGACGTGATCAGTCAAACATCAAAATAGTGACCGTCTTTTTACGGTTGCCGTAGGTGCAAACAACATGGCCGAAACGCATAATATTATGATGCAATATTTAAGATCAAAGTAAACCAAAAACTATTTTTTAGTAATTGAAATGCAACGATATTCTTACAGTTTATGACTGTTGGACTATTTAAAAAAATAAGGTGCGTATTTTTTTTATTTTTGTTTTTTTCAGGACAGGATGACTGTGACAAAGCAGCGACATGTTCTGTCTCGATTTTTTATTGCTTAATGTCACAAAAGATCATGGTGTCATCTGGGTTTCAAGTGTGTACTGGTTAACCTGACCGTTTTGTTGGGCCAACAATGTATGTAGTGAAGCGATATAATAACTATTTTCAAGCATAATTTGGTTAGACACTGACCAGGAAATGAGTAATCGTTTACTTTAAATTTATATGCGAAACTGATCGCCCATTATAAATGATAAAATAATGGTATTTTACCCAGTTGTTTCATGGTGTACACACGTAATCGTGTAAAAAAGTAGAATTTCATTTTTAGCGAGGGGGTCTACTTTTAAAATTTGACAAACATCTTAATGTTTCCCCTTTATGTATTGTATCCAAGATTTTGATAAACTCATTGTGAGATTTCCATCTATATTTTAAACTCGTGCTATTTTTCTAATTTATTCACTTGTGTCATTTTACCCTGCCATTTTTATTTACATTTGTTATTACGATCTATAAATCTTAGCTTTACTGGTAGTATAAAATCAATAGATGTTTATCATTCTATTATTAGTATCAGTATAAATCAATAGATATTTATCATTCTATTATTAGTATCAGTATAAATCAATAGATATTTATCATTCTATTATTAGTATCAGTATAAATCAATAGATATTTATCATTCTATTATTAGTATCAGTATAAATCAATAGATATTTATCATTCTATTATTAGTATCAGTATAAATCAATAGATATTTATCATTCTATTATTAGTATCAGTATAAATCAATAGATATTTATCATTCTATTATTAGTATCAGTATAAATCAATAGATATTTATCATTCTATTATTAGTATCAGTATAAATCAATAGATATTTATCATTCTATTATTAGTATCAGTATAAAACATTAAGTTTGAAACCAAATAAAACTAAAAGAATCGGTTTTGGTATCAGAAATTAGGCTAAAAATTTTCAGATTTCGATTCCGGTTCTCCCAAAAGTTCCATTTTTTTCTGATTCTCGATTCCAATTCCTATTAATCGTCCCAATACTAAGTATTGATAAAACCTCAACCCGCCAATTTGCTATACTCATACCAGATTCACGTGAAAAGGGGGCAGTTGTGCCCCATCCGAATGACCAAGGTATCTCTACACAGGAACACAGTTAGGGTGGAAAATCCACAGGGACATTGAACGTCGAAATTTAGATCAGGTCGCATCACCCGAGTGATAATTTTACAGTCGGTTCTCGTTAATGGCATTCCTCGGTAGACAAGCGATCACGTCTCAATTCAGCTCCGGTAGTAGACAACAGCGGTGACATATCCTCAAAGAGTGCTGAATGGGAAAAAGCCAGATTCCGATGCAAGCATTCCACATCTGAGAGTCAGAGAGAGAGAAAGAGGTTACGTCTGAGAGTGAGGGAGAGGCCATGCCTACTTTGATCGAGCAGTTTTTTCTCGACTCCAAATTCAAATCCTGGTACATTTGACGGTTTGATCAGAGAGGAAGAAATAACTTTTCGACTACGGAGGAGCGCTAGGTTAAAACGACTGGTCACCCACTGTCACTTGTGTGATCATATGATCAGGGGAAGAGTGTGACAATAGAAACCAAACGAAAACTTACCAAGCGAATGAGATGTTTTGCATGTCGTGTGTGCTCATTAACCAGAGAACAAAAGAAAGGCTTCTATTCAAAATTGTAGATGTGTATAGTTGGGTCTGATTTGCATACGTAAATAACTAATTTACATGTCTGGAAACCAACTGACTTAAAAGGAAGGGCAAATTGAAAAGCGGCAGTCGTGTTTCTTGAGAGCAGAGAGAAGTGAAAGTGCTGGTGTCGGAAATTGAGTAAGTGTTATCTTAGCGTTTAAGTTTGGATTAAAATTGTGACATCTTAATTTCTTACAGTAACATCACTTAATGGTGTTTGTTATGTGAAAGCGGCAAAGTTGAACGTACAACATTTAATTTTGGAATGTACTCTTTGCGAGTTCGAACTGGGCCAAAACGTCGCGTAGGATACCGCAAATATTTGTTATGCAAAAGGTGAAGACGCAATCGGCGCGTGATAGTTCACGAAATTCATTAGAATCTCAACGATAAAAAAATATATAAGATAAACTTAAAACCGTTCTTTTTAAGACCTTGTTCGCAGCCTTGAAGACAAATCCGGCGAGTAGAATTCAGAAAGTATCAAGCGAACTAAGAATCTGAAGTCCAGCGTGGTTCTACACAATCAGGAATCAAGAAATTTACTAGATCCTCAATAATAAGGTAAGTATATCATGTAGTGGTCAGGACTCCACGCTGTGGCCGTGATAACCAATGCTCAAATCCTGGTTACGGCACCAGTTGTCACCCCTTGCGTTTTCCCGCCAGTTGTCGCTCCAGTTTCTTTGTTGATTCCGGTCGCTGACTCGTACGACGCACATTCTTCTATCTCACACTTTATTGTTAAATCATGAAGTGCAGCTGTTCGTCAAATTATGTTCCGGTACGGGTTGGTCTTTTGGAACATTCAACAGTTATCATATAACAGTTGAGTGGTTTATATATAGAACTGTGATACAAGCTGTAAGAAAATAATCAACCGAATTCCTTCTAAACACGCTAAGAGATTCTGTCCGATTTTATCGAAGTCGACGTTAAATATTTAGCTTATTTGCTAAAGATTTGCTAAGTTTTTCTTGCTTGGCAAGTAGTGAGTTTTGAAAGTAGCAAGTCCGGTTTAAAATTAACTCTAAAGAATCCTGATGGAGCCGTTCCAACTTAACTGTGAAAATTGATCTCCGCCTGTTTAGAGTTTATATTGAAATGGACCTAAATCTGGGGAGAGACTGACGATCCAGGAGTTCATTTCCATGTCTTCGATCTTGAAGACGTTCCCCTCATCTAACCCGAATTCATTGACTCTTTGCGATTCCACAATTATAATTTTTAAGAATTTGTTCACCAACTTCTCATGGGAACACCATGCTCTCTTTTCCACTCTATAATCTAACCCGGTATTTCTCTTATAAGCCAATATGGATATCGACAGAAACACTACGGACACCGGCACGTTGGCTTAATGCCCCCCCGGGCTTGTTTTACAAGTACTTTAATCGAATTTGGTCCCGTCGATCTTGCTTTGGCGTAAATATCTCCAACAGACCCGATAATCAGTAAATAACAGCCATTTACTGATTTAGGAAAGCTTTCTATTTGAATAGCTTCTTTCTTCGAATTGCTAGCCTTTTGAATTCTCACCTTACTCCCTGTTTCCTTGACTGTACCAACATGCAGCATTCGATTCAATATATGCATTCTAACATGCAGCATTCCCAACTTTATATGCCCCTTGGGTATGGATCCTAAATTGAAGTAGCCTTTGAAATCTCAGTGGCAATCTACCTTATTTGAGATTAATTGATTTTTGTTTAATAGTAAGCTACATAAAGACCAATAATAATAATAATGATAAGAATATTAATGATAATAATAATGATAATAATGATAATAATAATAATGATAATAATAATGATGATAATAATAATATAATAATGATAATAATAATAATTATAATAATAATGATATTAATAATTATAATAATAATAATAATGATAATAATAATGATAATAATAATGATAATAATAATAATGATAATGATAATGATGATAATAATAATGATAATAATAATAATGATGATGATGATGATAATAATAATAATAATAAAAAATAAAAATAATAATAATAATGATAATAGTAATAATATTAATAATAATAAAAATAATAATAATAATAATAATATTAATGATGATAATATTAATGATAATAATATTAATGATAATAATAATGATAATAATGATAATAATAATAATGATAATGATAATGATGATAATAATAATGATAATAATAATGATGATGATAATAATAATAAAAATAATAATAATAATAATAATATTAATGATGATAATATTAATGATAATAATAATGATAATAATGATAATAATAATAATAATAATAATGATAATAATAATAATGATTATGATAATAATAATAATAATAATAATAATAATATTATTAATAATAAAATTAAAATAATAATAATAATAATAATATTAATAACAAAAATATTATTAATAATAATAATAATAATAATAATAATAATAATAATAATGATAGTGATAATAATAATGATAATAATAATATTAATGATTATATTAATAATAATAATATTAATAATAATATTAATAATAATATTATTAATAATAATAATAATATTAATAATAATAATAATATTGATAATGATAATAACAATGATAATAATAATAATTATAATATTCATGATGATAATAACAATAATAATAATAATAATAATAATAATAATAATAATAATGATGATGATAATAATAATAATAATAATAATAATAATAATAATAATAATAATAATAATAATAATAATAATAATAATAATAATAACAATAATAATAATAATGATAAAAAATTCACGACCCTGCATGAAAGACTAGCGCAGATACTGAGTGGATGTATCCGCAAAACAGACGTACCAGAATGGATGACGGAAGGAAGAACAACATTAATACAAAAAGACCTTAAAAAGGGAACGACCCCCAGCAACTACAGACCGATAACATGTCTACCAATAATGTGGAAAATTCTCACAGCACAACTGAGAGAACAAATCTACCTATCCCTGGACAAATGTGGACTGCTCCCCGAGGAACAAAAAGGATGCCGGAAAGGACAAAGAGGGACACATGATCTACTATACATTGATCAAAAGACCCTGAAGGAGGTGAAGAGCAGACAAAAGAACATAACCATGGCACGGATTGACTACAAGAAAGCCTACGACAGAATCCTCCAAACATGGATAATTGAATGCTTAAAAATATACAAGATACCAGACAGGATTATTAATCTCATCCAGAAAGCAATGGAAACATGGAGACTAAAACTGACAGCCGGAGGACAACACCTGTCTAAGATAAAAATACAGAGAGGCATTTTTCAAGGAGACTCTCTATCGCCACTATTGTTTATAATAGCCATGATGCCACTCAACTACATACTCAGAAAGTGTGATGCCGGATACAGGTTTACGGATACAGAACAAAGAATAAACAACCTGATGTACATGGATGACCTTAAACTGTTTGCAAAAAACAAAAAAGAACTGGGAAAGCTGATAAATACAACCAGGATATTCAGCCAGGATATCCAAATGGAGTTTGGAATAGAAAAATGTGCACTGCTAGAGATTAAAAGAGGAAAACTGGAGACGACAAACGGTATAGAACTCCCCAACCAAGAGGAGATGAGGGCGCTAGGAGAACAATGTAGTTATAAATACCTGGGAGTTCTGGAAGCAGACACAATCAAATATACAGAAATGAAAGAGAAGATTGGAAAAGAATATCTACGAAGAACAAGGAAACTCTTAGAAACTAAACTATATAGCAAAAACCTAGTAAAAGGGATAAACACATGGGCTGTATCACTAATAAGATACTCTTGACCATTCATAGGCTGGACCAAAGAAGAACTCAGGCACCTTGACCAGAGGACTAGAAAACTAATGACTATGCACAATGCATTGCACCCAAAAGACGATACGGACAGACTCTACATGAAAAGAAATGAAGGAGGTAGAGGACTGGTAAGTATAGAAGACTGTGTGGAAGACACCAAAAAAGAGCTGGAGAAATATGTAACCCAGAACACGGAAAGACTGACCATCACAGCAAGAGACACCAGCCCAACAAAAAACTCCGGAAGAACTGAAACCAGAAACAAAAAGACAAGAAAGTAAAAGTGGGAAGAAAAACAACTACATGGACGCTTTATAAGACTCACAAGCGATGAAGCCAATGAAAACAGCTGGGCATGGCTAAGAAAAAGACACTTGAACAGAGAAACGGAATCTCTGCTGACGGCCGCACAGAACAATGCGATTAGGACAAACTTTATTAAAGCAAAGATAGATAAAACTCAGGAAAACAGTAAATGCCGATTGTGTGGACAAAGAGACGAAACGATAAATCATATAATAAGTGAATGCAGCAAGCTAGCCCAAAAGGAGTACAAGAACAGACATGACAGCGTGAGGAAAGAAGTACACCGGGAAATGTGCAAAGAACTGAATTTCGAATATGCAAAAAAACGGTATAAACACAAACCAGAAACTGTACTAGAAAACGAAAAACACAGAATCCTATGGGATATGAATGTACAAACAGACAAACCCATAACAGCAAGGAGACCGGATATGATAATAATCAACAAGAAAGAAAAATCCTGCAAAATCGTAGACTTTTCCGAGTCAGCGGACCACAGAGTGAAGATCAAAGAGACGGAAAAAAGAAGCAAATATACTGAACTTGCCAGAGAACTGAAAGGAATATGGAACATGAAGAAAGTCAGTATAACACCAATAATCATAGGAGCACTAGGAACAGTCCCCAAAAACATGGAGAAAAGACTAGGAGAAATAGGAGTCAAAGGGATAACTGAAACCATACAAAGGACAGTAATTATCAAAACAGCTACAATCCTGAGAAATGTCCTCGAATGCGGAAAGTAACCCACATAAGCAACGAATGGAGAACAAACACATGGAAGCACAAGAAAACAGAACCGAGGAAAATACAACCGCACGAGAGAGGCGCAAGCATAGGTTGACACCACGAAAATTATGGACAGAGGGTCGAGGAGGAAAAGCGCAAACCAGACCTCCACTGGAAGAGCGCGGACAGCTCTGGGACCTTGGAGAGGCTTGTTGCCACCCGGGCCCCAGAGGGGACCAATGGCCCTTATCATTGTGAAATCGGTGGTAGGGGGCTGTTGCGATACCGCAAGGTCATCAGCGGTGATGAACGAAAATAGGTGGAGCATACTGGAAGTCTGAGGAGACTTGTTGTCACTCAGACTCCAGGGAATACCACAGGTTGTTGGCAGTGGGCGATCACTGACGATGACCAGTGTGATAACTCCTAGTGAGCAAATAATAATAATAATAATAATAATAATAATAATAATAATAATAATAATAATAATAATAATAATAATTATAATTATAATTATAATAATAATAATACTGCAAAACCGAGAGGAGATAAGGCCGCTAGGCGAACAGAAGAGCTATCAATAGTTGAGAGTTCTGAAAGCAGAAACCATAAAATCTACAGAAATGTAAGAAGAGATTGGAAAAGAATATTTGCGAAGAACAAGAAAACTCTTAGAAACGACATTATATATCAGAAATCTAGTAAAATTAAATAAACACATTTGGGCGTATCACTAATTAGATACTCTGGACCATTCATAGGCTGGACTAAATAAGAAAACAGGCACCTTGGCAGGAATACTAAAAAATGAATGACCATGTACAACACACTAATCCAAAAAACGATACTGGCAGACTCTACATGAAAAGAAACGAGGAAGGAATAGGACTGGTAACTATGGAAGACTGTGTGGAAGACACGGGAAAGAGCAGGAGAAATACATAACCCAGAACACGGAAAGGCTAATCACCGCAACAAGAGACATCGTCTCAACGAACAACTCGGGAACCACCGAAACAAGAAACAAAGAGGCAAAAAATAAAAGTGGGAAGTAAAACAGGTACATGGGCGCTTCATATGACTGACAAGACAAGAAGCCAACGAAAATAGATGGGCATGGCTAAGAAAAAAACACTTTAACAGAAAAACGAAATCTTTACTGACGGCTGCACAATGTGATCCAGACAAACTACATTAAAGTTAAAATAGATAAAACCCAGGAAAACAGTAAATGCAGACTGTGTGGATAAAGAGACTAAACAGTAAATCATATAATAAGTGAATACGGCAAACTTCCCTAATAAAAATACAAGAACAGACATGACTGTGTGTGGAAAACAGTACACTAGCAACTGTGCAAACGATTGCATTTCGAACTCACAGACAAATAATACAAACCTAAACCAATAACCATACTGGAAAACAAAAAAAACACAAACTCCTCTGGGAAATCGATGTACAAACAGATAAACTGATACAAGCAAGGAGACCAGATTTCATAATAATCGACAAGAGTGAAAAATCCTGCCAAATCGTAGATTTTGCCGTTCCAGCAGACCACGTAGTGAAGATCAAGTAGACGGAAAAACGAAGCAAATACATGGAACTAGCCAGAGAACTGAAAAGAATATGGAGTAAAGAAAGTCAGTATAATACCAATAATCGTAGGAGCACTAGGAACAATCCAAAAAACCTGGAGAAAAAACTCGGAGAAATTGGAATGAAAATGAACACTGAGACCATACAAAGGACGGCAATGATCAAAACAGCTGCAACCTTAAGGAAAATCCTCGAATGTGGAAAATAACCTGCATAAGCTACGAATGGTAACCAGTCACATGGAAGTTACAACAGGAAGAAAAAATAACACAGGAATAACACCACTGCACGGACCAAGGACAGAAACTGCAAGAAATATCATAAGCTGCCCGCCCCAAAACTGCAGCGGTCTCGGCTGAAACGACACAAAATAGTCATAGAGGGTCAAGGAGGAGAGGAAGACCGAAGAGGTACAGCACTAACCAGACATTTACTGGAATAGTGCGGATAGAACTGGGACATTAGGTGGGCTAACACACAAATCCCAGGGATACCAATGGCCGTTGCCAGCGAGAAATCAATGGTAGGCGACTGTTGCGGTTCCGCAATGTAATTTGCAGTGGTGATCGAACAGAGATGGAGAGTATTGGAAATCTGGAGAGGCTTGTTGTCACTCAGACTCCAGGGAACACCACTAGTTGTTGTGGGTGAGCAATCACTGACGGTGACTTGTGTGATAACTCCTAGTTAGCAGAAATAATGATAATAATAATATTAATGATGATGATGATGATGATGATGATGATGATGATGATGATGATGATGATGATGATGATGATGATGATGATGATGATGATTATTTTTTATATTTCATCAATATTGTCTATTGCAGCCTTGCAAAAAAAAAGATGACATGTGTTTTTCAATTTGTCGTATTTTTAATCTTGCTTCAATATTGTCTACATCAGCCAAGTAATAAAGAAGACATGTGTTTTGCTGTTCGTCATATTTTTGATCTAACATCACTATTGTCTATTACAGATTGACACAAAAAAGAAAGCCCCGTGTTTTGCTGTTCGTCGTATTTTTTATATAGCATCAATGTTGTCTATTATAGCCTGACACAAAATAGAAGACATGTGTTTTGCTGTTCGTCATATTTTTGATCTGACATCACTATTGTCTATTATAGCCTGACACAAAAAACAGTCATGTGTTTAGCTATTCGTAGTATTTTATATCTTTCATCAATATTGTCTACTATAGCCAGGCAATAAATAAGACATGGGTTTTGCTGTTCGTCGTATGTTTCATCTTATATCTATATTGTGTATTACAGCCTGACACAAAAAGACGACATGTGTTTTGCAATTCGTAAAATTTTACATCTTTCATCAATATTGTATACTACAGCCAAGAATTAAAAGCATGTGTTTTGCTGTTCGTTGTATTTTTCATTTGATATCAATATTGTTTATTACAGCGTGACACAAAAAAAAACGACATGTGTTTTACTATAGCCAGGCAATACAAAAGAAATGTGTTTTGCTGTTAGTTATATTTTCCATCTTACATCAATATTTTCCATTACAGCCTGACACAAAAAAGAAGACATGTGTTTTGCTCTTCGTCGTATTTTTCATCCGACCTCAATATTGTTTATTACAGCCTGACACAAAGAATAATACATGTGTTTTGCTGTTCGTTGTATTTTTTATCTGACATAAATATTTTCTATCAGAGCCTGACACAAAAAAAAGATGTCATGTGTTTTACTGTTCGTCGTATTTTTCATCTGACATCAATATGGTCTATTACAGCCTGACACAAAAAGAAGACATGAGTTTTGCTGTTCGTTGTATTTTTTATCTGACATCCATATTGTCTATAACAGCCTGACAAAAAAAGATGACATGTTTTACTCTTCCTCTCATTTTTAATCTTACATCAATATTTTCTATTGCAGCCTAACTTAAAAGGAAGATATGTGTTTTTTTCTGTTCGTCGTATTTTTAATTGTTCATCAATGTTGTCTATTGCAGCCTGACAAAAAAAGAAGATATGTGTTTTACTTTCCGTCGTATTTTTAATTGTTCATCAATGTTGTCTATTGCAGCCTGACAAAAAAAAAAGATATGTGTTTTACTTTCCGTCGTATTTTTCATCTGTGTCTCAGTAATCCTTCTTATTTTCGCGTTTACATTTTGGATGTCTATTCATGAAATAATTTTTCAAATTCTCGATATTGAAGTACATGTATATAGAAGGGTTTATTTCTTACGACATCTTAAATTTAAAAGGTACAAAACAAGTAACTGTAATTACGTCTTCGTTAATAATTTGTGGCGTTGAAGACGTACACAATCCATGAAATTATTTACAAAATGGCCACCAGCGATTTAAGCATTAAATTAAAGTTACACTTTCTACATGTTCTAAAGTGTAAAAGCTTTGTAATTCAGTAATAAAATACTTCTTATGTTATGTCTTTTAATTCATTCATGAAGTACACGCAAACGATTCAAATTATAACAAATTGTTTGATAACAATTAAGAATAACAAATGCAAAAAACAGTATCTTCTTCTTGTAAACAACTCAAAAGAAATCTATCACATAAATCAGTTGGTTTTCAAATGTATTTGCATTGGGGTAAATCGAGATGCGATTCGAACGAAGGCCAAAAAGCCAATGGCTTAAATAGCCACCTCCGTACTTTCTCCGGTTTGTTTCGATACGCTTTCCTCTTCACTTACAGTGAGTTGGTTAACTCAATATATTTTAAACCAATGAATATCATTTTGAACCCAAAAGACTAGCAAGCCTATGTCAAATTAACAAAGCGGCTATTTTGTAGTTTAACAGCTAAAATGCCGGATAACTCTGACGTCAAACAAGCGTCTGCTGTATTTAAACGGTGCTTCGAAAAAGTTAGTCCTCGTTTAATTGTGAAAGCAAACATTAATTTAAAAAACTTTTTTAACAAACTTTCAAATTTGACACCGTTCGATTTTGGCGGAATTTATTTTAATAAAATGCATTTCATATCGCAAGAAGTATTACCAGGCATCGAGCTTTGCTCAATTAATATATCCTTACGGGAATTAAGACTCAACACTGCTAAGTGTTTTGTAACTCTAGGATGGTTAGCAAGGTATAGATTAATCGCCAATCAACGTATTTGTCAAACATGTCAATTGCTAATGTCCTCACACGCCGAAAATGGACGTTTTTTTATTGACAATTACTGTTGACAATCAGGTGAACGTGTGCAAACAGACATGCGTGTTCATATTAAGCATCACCATAGACAAGTCAACTAACGTCGCCCATTATCTCCCTTTATACAGAGACAATAAAGAACATTTTCTGCCCGAAGAGACACCTTTGTATAGTCAACAGTCTAATAAAGTGTTTCGTATTGTTAATACGTCTTTTCAGTCTTTCTCACATCACTGATATTCTATACTATTTTCTTTTCATACTCAATGTACACACACACATATATATATATATATATATATATATATATATATATATATATATATATATATATATATATATATATATATAACAACATGGTGTCAGAGTACTAAAAAGCCCATCCTACAGAAACGAAAAGAATAAAGAAGTTGAAATCATACTTCGAAGACGAAATGGAAAATCTTCCGCATCCAAAAGACCTACATTTTTATCAAGAAAATCTAGACGCAGCATGGAAAAATTGGAAATGAGAATTCACCCGACGAAGAAATGAACCTTCAAACAGAAATCGAAAAATTCGATGCATCTTTTGAACCCAGAAAAAATAACTTTCCTGCGACACAAATTCTACAAATGTGCACAAGCGGATCATCAAAAATTCGATGAGTACGAGATAGAGTTACGCAAAAATGCACAACAGTGCGAATTCGGCGATCTCACAGACAGTCTCACCAGAGATATTCTAATATGTGGAAGCGGAGACATGAGATTACGCAAAAGATTATTGAGAGAAGTTAATTTAGAACTACAAAAAAACAATTCAGGCAGGTCAGAGCACAGAACAAACAAGACGCCAATCCAGGAAGCTGACTGCCACATCCGAAACAAGAGATAACGAAATCTCGGCGGTACATAGTCAACACGACAAAGAAGGCGCCAACACTCAGATAACTCGCCATATGCAATCGAGACGTCAAAACGAGCAAGGCGGAAGTGATAGAAAGCTTACGAAATTTCAAGCAGTTAGTCAACACTACGTCACCAACTGCCACTATTGTGGTTACAATCATCAAAGAAATACGTGCCCAGCATTTCACAAGATATGTGAAAAATGTAAAAAAAAAGAGCACTATGCAAAAATGTGCAAATCAAGAAAATTTGTACATAAAGTTGGGACACATTCTGACAAAGAATCAAATGACGATATACATGCACTTAAAATGATCACTTTAAATAAATCTCACGTGCACAAAATCGAAAAGTTCAAGATTCCAAAATGCATTTGGACGGTCGAACTAAAAGTGAATAACTTAAATGTAACATTCAAAATTGCTACTGGAGCAGACGTGACCGAACTGCGATGTAGAGAATATCAAAATATTATTCCAAAACCCCAACTGCAAAAAGACTCGACTCGAGTATCAGCCTACAATAACACAGCTATAAAAATGCTAGTCGTTAAATACAAAAAATGTCGACAAATACAAAAAATAATCAAAACAAAATTCACTGTTGCAAAAACAAACTCACACGCAGTTATAGATGAACAAAACAGCAAAAGATCTGAACCTAATTCAGAGAATTTAAAAAATAAATTCCTCAAACGCAAACGACACAACAGACAAATATGAAGAATGTTTCAGAGAAATCATCACTTTGCCAATAACACATCATATAACAGTGGATCCACAGATAACTCCTGTAATTCATCCACCAAGATCGGTTTCGTTTTCCATAAAAGAAAAACTCAAAAAAGAATTTAAAAAATGACAAAATGAAGAATCATAAAACCCGTTAGTGAACCTACAGACTGGGTAAATTCCATAGTCATCGTTGAAAAATCCAACGGAAAAGTCAGACTCTTTTTAGACTCTAAGAATCTAAACAAAGCCATAAAAAGCAAAATTTAAAATTCCCTACAGCGGAGGACATTTTTGCATGAATTCATAATCCTAAAAATTTCTCGAAACTCGATGCATCTAATGGATACTGGCAAATTCTAGTTGACCAAGAAAGCTCCCACCTGTTTACGTTAAATACAACTTTCGGAAGATATCGTGTCACACGACTGCCCTTAAAAATATAATTCATCGCTACATATCCCCCATCAACACGGCTAATAAAATAAGATTCATAATTTATTACAAAGAAATTGAAAGCATCTAACCATGTAGTTAAAAATAACACTTCTCAGACCCAAAATATATTAGGAAGAACCAATGTAATATATCAGTTTCGATGCCCCATGGGAGAATGTATCTTCGACAATAATAATAAAACAAATTCTTACATCGGTTTCACAACCACAACACTTTCCTGAGGATTAACCTTACATCTCTCTGACACTAGCTCCATTTGCCAAACCTACACAGACATGACTGCCCCCCTTCTCAATATAGACACATACTAGTCAACAATACTAAAATAATACACCACGATACCAACACCAAAAGATTAAAAATTCTTGAAGCCCTCTACATAAAAACTAAATATCCAACAATAAATAATATGAATTATGAAACTAGTCACAACATTTTAAAGTGTCTAGCATAGTAATATACGTTACTAAATTCGTAGCCATTAAGCAATTATACGTTTGCATCTTGAATGCGCTCAGAACGTAATCAAATTCTTAACTTTTGAATCTTGCACGCTCTTAGAACGTAATCACGCTCTCATGTAACATCTCAATATTATAGACGCTCTTTTTAAGTTGTAAATTACTGGCCGTTATAATAATTTAAAAAACTCAACAGTAAGGACATATTTTTAAGAAACCCAAATTAACACCGCCTGAAGATGATTTGACGAATCAAATCGAAAGAACTCGCAAAAAGGAAAGAAATTGGAACAAGAACCACATGGAACTTACATACAACAATTTGACCGAAACACTAAATGGACCATTCGGAAAAAAAATGGTCTTATCAAGCAAAAACACTCCGTGTTATTTAATAATGTTTGTCTAAATGTATGTATATATATATCAAGATAGAGAGAGAGAGAGTTAGATGAAAGAGAGAAATAAAAAATGTAAGAATGAGAAATCTATTACATTTTCAGTTGTTCAATGCAAAGTATATTCAATAAAAGTGTGTTTATTTTAACTTTCCTTAAGCCAGGCTTTTCAAAGATTGGAATTTTATCATCAGAGGAGTTACATAGATAGATAAGTTGACAGGGAGGTTGCCAAAATTCAAAATTTAAAAAATATGAGAAGATAATAAAAAAGTAGATGTACGTGTGTGAGAAGGTTGTCAAAATGCAAAATATGTCCAGATAGAAAAGAGTTTTACATTTTTGGATTCTACTCGAAATCTTCATAACACTTTGAACTGAATTCCTTCGAAATTTATTTACTCGGGTCCATGGAAGTTTTTAAGATAGCCTACATTCTCTGACTTTCACTCTTACCAGCTTTTTCTCTACGGTAGAACCACGTATCATTCTATTGGATCAATTCTTCCTGGATTTACAATATTTTAACAACATTTGACGCAGTTTCCACGAACATTTAACGGTGATTTTTGTTGCCCTTTCTTTCTTAACATTTTCGTCACTGAACATTTTGTCACTGGGCTCCTTTTTATCTGGACATATTTTGCATTTTGACAACCTTCTGACACAATTTTTGAACAGCCTGGCTTAAGGAAAATAAAAATAAACACTCTTTTATTGAATACACTATGCATTGAATATCTGAAGATGAAATGGATTTGTCATTCTTACATTTTTATTTCTCTTTTTTCATTTATCTATATAATTGCTCTATCCCGTGTATTGAGCTTTAATCATTTCACGATAGGTTCAAATTTCTAAAAGTGTACATCCTACTTTAAGTTTCATACCTTAATTAAGGTGACTCAGGTAAAGACCATGTGTTCGTATTATAGGTGGTTTGGGCGGGAATTATATAATAAGTACAAAACTATAGTTAACATTATAGACATTTTAGTATATTATTGCTGGTATTAAAGTTAATTCTGTTAAATACGTTTTTTTTGTCTCTATGTATATAGCTTCTAATTTATGGATTGTTTGTTTGTTAGTACTATATTCTAAGATGCTGGTATTTTCTACTAAGAGTTTTCGGATTTCCGAGCGGGGGCAGAGAATGGTCGTTAATTAGGTGTTGGGCTATGGCGCTAGTATTCGTCAATCTCCTCGACATATACAGGGTGTTTCAAAAGTCTTGGGAACATTATAAATGCGTATATCTCATGAACTATTCCAGGTAGAAAAATGAAACTGGTGCCATTTTAAAGCTTGCTTAATCAAGTTTTTGGTCATACTAATGATTTTCGTGTTATCTTTCCAGGTGCAGTAATGGCGTTCTCTAAACAAAGCCAAGGCATTTTGCGTCCTCCAATTTGCAAAGACTGAATCGTGGACATGTGTTCAGCGTGCATTTCGCAGGAAATTTAAAAAAGTAGCCCCTGAAAGGAAATCCATTGTCAGATGGCATGCTAAATTTGTGAAAGATGGGTGTTTGTGCCCAAGTAAGCGAACAGGTCGCCCTTCAACTTCAGAAGATGCAGTTGAGCAAGTTCGGACAGCCTTTCAGCGGAGCCCCCGTAAATCAGTGAGAAGAGCCAGCAGGGAGCTTCAGCTTGCTCCAGCAACTGTCTGGCGTGTCTTAAGGAAACGACTGCAAATGGTACCTTACAAGCTCAAGTTGGTCCAAAAGTTGAAGGACACTGATAAGCCACTTCGCCGTGACTTTTGTCATTGCAATGCAAGAGAAGTTGGAAGATAACGGCTTTGATGACCGGCTTGTTTTTAGCGATGAGGCGACCTTCCATCTGAATGGCAAAGTTAACAAGCATAACACTCGCATATGGGGTACTGAGAATCCTCATGAACTTCTTGAGCACGAGCGAGATTCACCAAAAGTGAACGTGTTTTGTGCAATTTCCAAGAAAGGTGTCTATGGACCGTTCTTCTTTGAAGAGGCAACTATCACTGGTGAATCCTATCTCAACATGCTGGAAGACTGGTTAATGGCTCAGTTGGAACAAGCAGAATCTGATGACTTCATTTTTCAACAAGATGGTGCACCACCACACTGGAGTCTTAGAGTAAGGCAGTTTCTTAACACAAGGCTGCCTGGTAGATGGATTGGGAGATCTGGGCGAGGTGATGACGTTCTCATGCCCTGGCCTCCTAGGTCTCCAGATCTTACCCCTTGTGACTTTTTCCTTTGGGGCTTTGTCAAGCAACAAGTCTATGATATTGACGAACTAAAGGCTCGAGTAACGGCAGTTGTGGGAACCATTGACGTCAAGATGCTGGAACGCGTTTGGCAGGAAATGGAGTATCGACTAGATGTCTGCCGTGTGACGAATGGTGCTCATATTGAGCAACTTTAAAGATTCCCCACAAAACTTGAAACTTTAACCTTTCCAACGGTACCAATTTCATTTTTCAACTCCTAATAGTTTTTGAGTTATTAAAAATCGTTATGTTCCCAAGACTTTTGAAACACCCTGTATATATATATATATATATATATATATATATATATATATATATATATATATATATATATATATATAAGAAGCCGTCAAAAGCATATATATATATATATATATATATATATATATATATATATATATATATATATATATATATATATATATATATATATACTAGAAGTATACCCGTCCCGGTGCGAGTAAAATTAATTCTGAGATCAGAACAGTTTTGCACCAATTATATATCCCCTTCCGAAGAGTAAAATCAAGATATAGTAATACGAAACCATTATAGAATCTCTATTCCAATTTTGATCAAAATCCATTACATGATTTTGATTCTAGAAAATGTTTAAAATTTAAAGCTTAAGCTGAAGGGATTGTAAAAGGAATTAAAATTCAGGGAATCTTGTTTAATTGGGTCTAATGACTATGGATTAAATTCAATGCAAATCCGAAATATTTGAATTTACAAATGGGAGGTTTTGTCTTTATTATGCTTTTTTAAATCCCTTTAAAATCTCCCAAAGAAACTGAAATTTGGGGAATATTTATGAATTGATGTTGAATTGTTCAAATTTCACATAAATTCAATGTATCTGAATTTTCATGAAGAGATTTCATCTCCATTTTACAATATTTGTATAAAACTAAATTAAACTGAATATATCTCACATTATTACCATCGATGCCTGGTAGCTTCGTTCCTAAATTCATAATGATCGGTAAATTAGCTAGATTTCCTTAATTCCAATTTTTCTTAAGACCCCTTGAGCTTCAGAGAAAGAGGTGGGAGTAAACGACAACGAAATAGAGAAGCAGAGTAGAAAGAGGGGAAGAGAAAGAAAAACAAAAAGCCGGGGAAAATAGAAACATCACTGGAAGAAATGTGTGCTTAAATATATCGAGAAAAATGCCAGTGACAATATTTTTATCAACAGATTTTTGTAAGCCATTTATTTAACATATTTTAAGAATGTCTTATCAACATCAGCTTTAGATACATTTTATTTGAAAGACAAAAAAAATTAAATTAAAAGCTGTAACTAAAAATAGGTTCTCGTTTGATAAAATTTTGCAAATCTGATCTTTCTTTGTTTTATTTCAGCTGTTTTCGATCGTCTGACGGTGTCATTGAACAACATGACTGAGGAAATAACATGGCCGCTTGAAGCAACACATTTAGTCGTTCTAAAATATGTTTTCTTCATGGATGAAAAAGACAAATAACGAAACTAAAACCCATACAAAAAAAAGAAAATACGAGCTGAAAACATGTAAAATCGTTTACAAATACTTTAAAATGTTTCTTGTGTAATTATCCTAAAAAATAGATTGTCGCGCTTTTTGTTTAGGGTGATTTTTGGTTGCTTAAAATGCATTAAAATGGTGGACGATCGATCAAGAGATAAAGTAACGATGGAATAGAAGGAAATACGTTGAGTAAAAATGAAGAAAAAGTGTTTGGCACTCACAAAAGAAACAATAAAATTCATAAATAAACAAGAACGAATATTTTAAAACTGCGTCCATTCAATCTACTCGTTCAACTATATCAAACTTTTGTTTGACAGTCCAACGAAAATGCTATTTTAAATTTAAGCGTGACAGAACAAAGATAATACTATATTAAACTTAAGCTTGACAGTGTATCAAAAATGTTATATTTAATGTAAGCGTGACAGGCTAGCGAAAATTCTATTTAAAACTTAAGCTTGAGAGACGGGTAAAACTGTACTACCAACTGTTGTGAAGTTGTAAATTTAGCTATTCAGTTTCTAGTGCACTTTCATTGCTAGCGATCTCCAACTATCTCGCACTAAACTGTAACCAGGGTCGCCCATTTTCATACTTAATCCGAATCCGCCTTCGAATCCTTATTTTGAACTGCTTGATCTTGCATTGTTACATCTTCTGACCTTTCATTCTGTACAGGTTGTTCTAATAACTCAATAACTGAAGGAGTTGTAGCGATGTGTTCATTTTCTTTCGTATTTACCCTGGTACCTTATTTGATATGCATGGGCCAATACACTGTTTCCGTTTTCCTTATTTATTATAGCTGTATTGTGGCCTTTTTGGACGATTACTTTTGTCCTTCATGGAATTGATTCTTTGTTCTTTTTATGCCAGATCTTTTAATTTGTAGAATACGACATAGTTAACGGAGCTCTAATTTGTCTTCCCAATAAATCGGATGGGATTTCTAATCCTCCCGCGTGTGGTATTGTTTGATAGCTTAAAAGCAGCCTTGGTAGAAAAACATCTATTTTTTCTTTTTGCTGCGAACATGCTTTTAGTCCCGTTTTTACGGTCTGCACTATTCTTTTCACCAACCCATTTGATTGAGGGTGATATGGCGGTGTCTTATACGGTTTGCATCCTATTTTTCCAACCATAAATTAAGACCTTCATCACAAAACTCTAGAGCATTGTCAGATACCAGGGTGTTGAGGATATCCATTCTAGAGAATATGACCCTTAGAATCTGTTTTATGGTGGAATTTTTCTTGGCTGGCACACAGACTACTTCAGGTTAGGCAGAAAAGATCTACTAACATTGATAAGAGTTCCACTCCAGAAATGTACGCATGATCCATATGCACACGACTCCATGGCTCTACTTTTCTGGGTCATGAATGTAAATTATTCTGTGTAAAATTTCTCAATTCTAGAGAATTAAGAAATTTTACACAGAATAATTTACATTTACATTTTTTGCATCCTTTTATATATTTTTTGATATCTCGTGAATATACCGGCCTCCATGCTTCTAGTTTTTTGTGGGTGGCCGCTACTCTACAGTTTATATCATCATGTACACTTTTTATCACCAAATTAATTTGTATTTCTGGGGGAATTACTAGATCTCCATTACAAATCACTATTTTCTATCGTTAATTTATGCCTTATTTCTTTGTAAGGTCTCTCTGCCTTGGAACAATTTCCTCATATATTTTTTCTTATTCTCAATGTTATCCTACTTAGTACTGGATCATGTTTAGTTTCCATAGCCATTCTATCTAAAGAGCAAACGCCAGTCTCTAGCCAATGTAAGAATGTATCTACAAATTATTCTTATGTTTTATCTTTTGACTCCTTGTAAAATCGCAACCATGATAGTGCATCTACGTGTGGAATTGAATTTCCTTTGACATATTCTATATCAAAGTCAAATACCCACCTTAATATTATCGATGTCGTAACTTTGGGTAATTCTTTTCTTGAATTGAATATAAATTCTAACTGTCTATGATCACTTCTCAAGGGGAGTTTTTTTCAATTAGAAATTGTCTAGCCCTGGTGGTGCACCATAAAATGCACAATGCTTCTTTGTCTATATTTGAATACTTAAATTCAGTGTTCGTTAGTCTTCTTGATGAATACATTATCGGATGTCCTTCTTGTGGTAATATTCGAGATATCGAATGTTCACTTGCATCTGTGGTTAACGTAATGTCGTTTTGGGGATCAAAACATTTTACTACTTGTTTCTTTACTATAACTAATTTCAATCTCTCAAACGCTTTTTGTTGTTTTTCTGACCAAATAAATTAAACATTCTTTTTTCTTAAATTTGCAAATGGTTCAGTCAAGTCTGTATTTTTTAGTATATATCGTCTGTAGAAATTGACCAATCCCTAAAAAGATTCAAGTTCTTTTTTGTCTGTAGGTATAGATATTTTTTAATATTTTTTCTATTAAGACTTGATCTTGTGAAATACCTTGTTTTGAAATGAAATACAATAAAAATGATATATTACTACTATTGTTTACGTTTTTTTTTCATTTATAGTCATTCCCGCATTTCTTAAATTGTACAAGATGATGTAGGTTTTCTTTTTAAATTCAATTTCATTATTTTCTTCTGTGCAAATATCGTCTTGGTAACAGACCATATTTTTTATATCTTTTCCTAAAACCTGTTAGATGGCCTTTTGAAATATGGCGCTTGTTGTTTTTGTTCAAGATGGCATTCTTTTCCATTTTAGCAACCCTATTGACGTATTTATAGTTGTTACTTCTTTAAAATTATCATCTATTGGAATTTGGTGGTATGCCGTTTTCAAATTTATTTTTGTAAAAACGCTCATTCCTGCCAGTGCATGTAATGCAACCTCCACATTAGGTATAGGATACGAATCCGAGCAAACTTTGTGGTTTACGCCTATTTTATAATCTCCACATATACGTATGTCTCCGTCTGACTTTCTCAAAACTACAATGGGTGATGCCCAATTGTTACCCTCAGGTGAAACATGTTCAATATGATCCTGTTCAATTAATTTTCGTAGTTTTGCTACTACCAATGGCAACAAATATACTGGTAATTTTTGTCCTTCATAATGAGAAGGCGGTAACATTTTCTTTTAATTTTAAACTAGCTTTGTAGCTTTTCAATTTTCCGTTGTTTTTTTTTTTCATTTTTATCTCATTACAACTAATGTTTGGTAGAATTTATTTGAAGCACATCGTTTCCCAGGAGTCCGTAGTTCTTTTTACAATTTGTGACAATATAGGTATTACTTCGAATCTGTGTTTTTACTCAAAGGAACCATCAAAGTATCCTAAAAATGTTATGACTATTTTGGCAGAGTTGTACACTGCTCTTTCGTAAAGTCGGCTTTCTAATGCGTTCCCAGATTATTTTTCTATAAGCGTTACCTCACTGCCAGTATCCATTTGCATATCCAAATCGAAATTGTTAATTTTGACTTTTAATATATCATTTTTTTCTTTTGTTCAATTTTTTCCACATTCTTATTTTTATTTTTTAATATAAAGACTTCAATATTGGTTTCATGTTCTTCGCCTCTTTCTTTTTGAACTTGCATATGGCTTGAAAATAGTTCATTTGTAAGCAATTTGTACAAGTTTTTTTTTTAAATGCTGGGCATTTGCCCCTTTTTATTTCGTATTCACGTCCACAGTACCAACATTTTTTTCTGTTTTAACATGTGCGTATCGGCGACTATTTGTTCGCCGGGTTGACTTTTATGATCATTGTATTTCTGTATTCATTCTTGTTGCTGTATAAAGTCAATGCGAGTATTTAACGACATGTTTCCTATTTATAGCTGTTCCATTATTTACTTCCTGTGTGACGCATTGCACATACCTTCAATTAATCTTAATTGAATTAAATCTTCGATAGTCTGTTCTTCTTGTCCGAGTTTTTGAAACTTACAATATCTACTTGCATTTCGTAGACGATGTAGATATTTTATGATTGGTTCATCAATTACTTGTTTCATTGACATGAACTTCGTTCTTTCTGCCACGACTAACCTTTACATAGGTATCATATTTTTTTATGATCTGACTTATTCTTCCGAAAGTCAAATCTTCTAGGTTCATGAGATACGCCATGGTTGTGACATTCATGATGGCCTCACATCCAGCTGTAGGCAAAAATAATCTGTTATTTCATGTTCTCTCCCCTTTCCTTGTTGTCTTTTAACTTTTTAGTCTTTGCACTCGCAAGGGAGCATCTTATCCATGTGTCCACCAAGTCCGGGTCCTCGAGCGACAATTGGGATCCTATCGGCGACGCCATTGTTATGAAGTTGTAAATTTACCTAGTCAGTTGCTAGTGTACTTTTACTGCTAGCTATACTTACGGAGAGACTTATATAGTAATCTATTTCTATTTATGCTAATTATGCATATCAAGTAGCCAATATCACAACACAAACTTTAAGTTTTAAAATTTTTATCCCAATCCAGTGTGCCTTTTTGGGGGTAGCTGGATTCCCCCCACAGTAAAACTCGACCTTGTGTATATTCTGTCCTCGTTGGGGAGGCAAGTAAATAGGAACAGACAAACTGATGTAGAGATTTTCGGACTATCCCAAATAAGATGCGTTTATTAATTTATTGATAACTTTTTTATTTCAAACTAAAGCGTATCAGACTGACTTATAGAATGAGAAAGCCGCTCATTAGACGCATCTAAAACTGTATTGGTTGAAGACGGCAGAGAAAAGAAGATTTCCAAAATTGAAGAACATATATCGGTTATCTCCGCTTGGTTTAGATGTTAGCCGCAAGGAAGAGACAGGATCAAGCTAAGGCGCGAACTTAAAAGATAAGCAGCAGAAGGAGAACGACGTTGGACACGAAGGGGGGCAGATGGTGCTGTATGGGCGGCTTGTCTCCATCAAAGGGCTGTCCTAAACACAGATGAGTACACGATATCCAATTTCAGACTTTGACGAACATTTGTCTATTTCAATCACCTTGACACCATTAAACCCAATTTTTCTCCATCAACTCTTTCCCTTCGTCACTGTTTCTACTATCCATTACATGTGCAGTCAACACTTTTTTTACTACCTTGTTTGTTCGTCGTTTTTTTAACGACCGATAAAGTAGTGTTACAAATCCCCGCAAAATGACGACCGGTTGATGTCGCGGGTAATTGTCCCAAATCCATTTATCGCCGCTTTTTGATATTAAACTGATCGTTCTAATTACTGAACGAAAACGATTTTTCTCCGTCTTTTTTATTTCACTGACTTTCAATTATTTTTATTTAATTTTTTTTTACTATTTCTTAATTTAAACTCAAATCCTCATTTTCAGAAGTAAAATGACAATCATTAATCGATAAGATAGATGCGTCCCTGATTTGTCCGTCGCTCGTTTTAAATATTATTTTCATCACGAGACAGGCATAATGAAAGGACGCATCTTATGTAAACTGCGTCGTCGCATTTGTATATATGTTTCTGTCCGTCAGTTTGTCTGCCACACCTAAGTTTTAAATATCGTTATC
The DNA here is from genome assembly GCA_963556195.1 of Sepiola atlantica. Taxonomy (NCBI): domain Eukaryota; kingdom Metazoa; phylum Mollusca; class Cephalopoda; order Sepiida; family Sepiolidae; genus Sepiola; species Sepiola atlantica. The sequence continues at coordinate 79,482,603 of OY744515.1, forward strand.
ATCTCTATTTATGTAAAATTAGGTATATATGTTTGTATATATGATTCACTCCTAAACTATTTAACTGAGAATTATGAGTTTTGGAGCACATCTGTTAGGCGTAAGGTTGGGCTATATTTAGTATAATTTAGTTTTATACACACGAGGAAAAGAAAAGATGAATGCCATTCGTGAAAATTCCGATACCTCCGACTTTTGTGAAATTATAACACTAGGTATTATTATACATCAATGAATAAATTTCAGTTTCTTGGGAGTATTTTACAGGATTTCATGGAGCATAATATGGTTACAACCTTCTATTTAAAAATTCAAATATTTTATATTTGCATTAAACTTGATCTAGAGCAATTAGTCACAATTAAGCAAGATTCCCTGAATTTCAATTTCTTCTTAAGAACCCTTCAGCTCAAGCCATAAATTTTATACATTTTCTAAAATCAAAATCATGTAATTTTGCTCAAAATTAGAATAAGGAGTCTAGACATGAAGTTAAGTATCGTTATATGTAATTTAATCTTAATAAGGGGACATAAAAGTGGTGCAAAACTGTTCTGTTCGGGGAATTAATTTTACCTGTCCTGCGACGGGTATTTTTCTCGTTCATTCATAAGTTAGAAATACTATTTTCGTTGTTCGATTAAGTTTATTTTAAATTAACATTTTCTTTTTTCTGTCACGTTTAAGTTTGAAACAATAGTTTTGTCCGTTTGTAACGCTTACGTTTAATTTTTTTTTAACTAAATATATTTCTTTGGGTGGGGGAGGGTAAAAAAAATTTGGGGAGGGGTCGGAAATTTATTTTTGGGGGGATGGGGGCGAAATTTTTTTTTTTAACTAAAAATATTTCTTTGGGTGGGGGAGGGTAAAAAATGTTTTTTTTGGGGGGGTCGGAAATTTTTATTTTTTTTACTAAAATTATTCCTTTGGGTGGGGAATGGTAAAAAAAAATAGGCTGGGGTATAAAAAAAAATTTGGTCTGAAACAAAGAGAATCAATGTCTAACCACCCAAGAATATGACTGGGCGCTATCGGTTTACGGGTGAGCGTTCATTTCGTTTTAATAATCTACATTCTTGTTTTTCCGAAGACGATTCTTTGAAACTGTCCATCTCATCGTTTCGTTTTCTTTTGAAAGTAACACTTTTGTGAAAAGCTAATGATTTGTCTCGACTTATCTTACGTCATCGTGAATATTCTTTGGTTATGTTTTACAGTATTATACAATATCATCATTGCAACCGTGTTAAAAACATTGTACTAGTGGAATAATGGAAACTATGAGGGTTCCATATTCATTTCGGTGATAAATATGTAAAATACAAAAATAGTTTTACATAAAACTATTTTATTAACAACTAACTGTACCTACCCGACGTTGCTCGGGAGTCTTTCTTATTTTATATTTGCTCGATTTTCTTTTATTTTTACAATGCTGTTTGTTAGCGAATTATTTTTAACTAGCAAGTCTTCCCGTCATTGCCCGGGAAAGGAAAAAGTAATGTATTTTCATCAATAACAATTGATGTCCTACTGTTGTCACACACGAGATAAATCTTAATGTAAAATCGAAACAACTTGAGGTAAAACTTTGAGAAAAATAATAAATAAATAAACAACAAATACGCAAGTAAAAACAAATACGCGAGTAAAAACAAATATGTGAGTGAGGTTTTACAAAAAAATACGAAATAAGTTTTACTTAAAAAAAACTAATCCGCTCTCTCCCCTGAATAAATAAAGAATCTGTTTGCCCGTAGATTAATTCCTATTTTAGCCACAAACATATTAGGAACAACAAAATATTTCTTTGTGTTATTGCGATTTTAGCAATATGTTGTGAGCTTTTTAATGGCGACACGGGAAGTTGAGGTTTCAACTACAAAAATACTCTGTTGCGGCTTGTTCCCTGAGTAGAACTCACCTGAGAGATTAGTTATTTCATATGTTTTTAAGAAATACTTTACTATCTTTTTAGAGGGGTATTTGGTTTAAAGGGATGATTGGTGGGTTATGTAATATTGTTGTCAGACCATTGGGCTAGCTGGAATTTTCTTTTGTGGGGTGAATTTTCTGAAGACCTCGGTTTTTGTGTTCATGCAGTTTATGGAAGGATTGTTGATAGCTTGTATAATTTTGAATTTCTCAGTAGTGCACAAAGGGCAGGTCCTGGAGGTAGGGGCTGTAGGATTTAGGCTTGTCGGTAATTCTCCATTCTATTTTGTAGGGGGTGTTGGACTTCTTGAGATCCCATACGTGGGTTGCCAAAGTCATTGTCGAACTGTCCCCTAAAAAGTACCACTAACCCTAATTCTAACCCGGCCCCTACCCTACCCCTTTACCCCTAACCCTAACCCTACCCCTAACCATGACCCTACCCCTAACCATGACCCTAACACTAACACTAACCCTTACCCTAACCATGACCCCTAACCCTAACCCTAACTTTAATTCAGTGCGGATAAAAAAACAACATCCAATAGAGATGAAAACAAAAAATTCACAAAACATTTTTGTAAAAACCTTCGCTAAATCTCGGCATTAACACAATTTCATCCACAAATGTCATAAAACAAATTAGTATTATTGACATAAATTATTTTAGAGCAAATACACTTGGAATATTAGTACAACACAACTTTTTTGCTTTACATCAATGTGTGACCTGTTTGCATTGAAACAATTACTATTTACTAGAACTTATGAGCCTTTTAAAAACACTGTTTCATTTTTTTCATTTGTTTCTTACAAAACATACTGTCCCTTAAACTTACCACTAACCTTAAGTCCGTATGACAAAAACAACCATCGATAAAAATTGAAGAAATAATGAGAAATTGGTATTACTGACAGAAATAGGTTTGAAGCATATAAATTTAAGATATTCCTTAAAAATATATGTTCTTTTACTTATCTATTTGTGACCTATTTGCGTTAAAACAATTAATATTTAATGGAAGTGATTAGCGGGTTTAAAAGCACCATATTAATTCTGAGGAAAATAACTATCTTTGTTTTCGCTTTAAACTCTCACACTAATATCTACTCCAACAGCCCTTGTGTAACCAGGGACTATTCTTAATATGGTGAGTTTCTTTTTGCCAAATCGCAACCATTATTTTATATTTGCTTTAATATTGTCTACATGCTACATTAGATCTTAAATCGTTCCCTTCAAGAAGTTTTTCTTCTTTTCCGGGCGTATTTTAAAATGATGGAATACAGGAATAGTGGTTTACCATTACAAAAGTACACAGAACTATCTTACATTTTTAGTATTAAAAGTACTTATTAAATTTTCTTTCACATTTCTAACATGATATAATTCATATCACAACAACAATTGCATTCCAACGTAACATTAAATATGTATTTGCATTTATTTACTTCTCGATTTCGCCTATTTATAGATATTCAAGAGTGAAGGTATATCATCAGAAGCTTATTTACGAACACATAACGAAATAAAACGCGATTATGCAACATAGCCGCTAATTTCGTTTTACTTCGCTTCCTGAATAATATTGTTAGTTTTCTTTTTTTAAACAGATCTACTTCATAA
>OY744515.1:79498664-79538664 GCA_963556195.1 Sepiola atlantica
GCTCTTCGAGTGAAATGTGACTGGCTCACTACTCCTGCTGACACCTGGGAAGACAATGACAGCTACAGGAATGCACAGAAGTTTGTGAGGTCAGTGAAAGTGACCAATGATGTGGCTGAGAGAGGTGTGAAACTAATGAGTGACTTTGCAACTCAGATCACAAGTGACCCAGAGCAAAGAAGCTGCTTACTACAAGTTGTGGAGTACCACAGGAAAAAATTTGACAGTTTAAAAAAAGCCACATTGAACAAGTGATAATACATGTATTAGTAACATCCTATCTGACAGTTTCTTATGCAATATATGTGTCAGTGCAGTGCTATCATACTACCAAACTGATTTTTTGTAGTGTCCCAGCTGTTTGTGCATTAAAATGAGTTAAAATTTACACAGGTGTTCATGTGTTTTATTGTGCTTACTACCATATGCAAGAAAATTTTATTAGCTTTCATTTGGTACCACTTTCAATGCTATAGCATCAACCTCTGGAAAGCTACAATGAAAATAAGGACATAATATCCCATATTTTGCAGCGTTTTTGAAAAACGTCAACAATAAAATTACATGGCTCTTGAGGCAGGCATAGCCAAGGTCCAAGATCACAATAACTGGTATATTTAGCTAATTTAGACCTTGGAGAATGGGAATAATAGCAGTTTCCATATGTTTGAAGAAAAAGGTCAATTTTGAAGAGGTCTAATGTATATATATATGTATGTATATATATATATATATATGTATATATATGTATATATATATATGTATATATATGTATGTATATATATGTGTGTATATATATGTATATATATATATAGGTATATAGCCCTGTCGCTCTATCCTTCAGTATCCCTTTTTCTCTGCTCCCTTTTTCTATTGTTTCCTTTAATTTTCTTTCTCTCCGTCACTCCTCTCTCTCACACTCTCCCGCTCTTTCTCTGCATCTCTGTCACTCAAAAACACATATTTTAGCGATCTCAACAAGTTTCTTTGCCAATTGAAGACAACATCCTCTGAAACTAATGTTTCTAAAAATAACCGGAAGTACTACCGGATTGAAAATCTCACAAGACAGACGGTAAATATTGATTTGTCCAACAGAGACACAATTTGATTCATTCTTTTAGATGACACACTTTTCTCAATACAATTTTTCAATCGTTCGCAGATGCGCGGATGAGGAGGAAAAGTTTCGTCCCCAAAGGGGAACCTGGGACGCAAGAGTTCCAGACATAAAATTAACCATTAAATCTTATTTGAGCTAAATTAATACATTTCAATCGAATGTGTAGCGTTGAATTATTTGTGTGAGAAAACAATAAGCAAATGTTAGTAATCAACTCTGCATGTATACATATATATATATAAAACATTCAATGAATTAAAACATTACAATTGTTTTAAGAATTAGAACATCAAGTCCAGTATGACGTACGATCGTTTCCAGAACATTTTGGAAATACTTTATTTTATTTTATTTAATAAATTGATAAAGCTTATCCAAAACTTCTTTAACAGCGCCTTTAGCCACACGTCTTACAGAAAATCAGAGAAAAAACAACAAAAAATCGTTGTAGAGAAACATATATATATATATATATATATATATATATATATATATATATATATATATATATATATATATGAAAACTGAAAAAAGAATACCAAAAAATATTATTTATGTATTCCACAACGTTTCATTTTTACTATAAGACTTCCTCGGGGTGATTGTCTGAAAAAAACATCACATAAGGACAAAATGTTTTAAATGGAGAGGTAGCGGCGGCTGCCGGCTCAAAACCTGCGCCCTCTTAAATAAAAAATCAAATTATGATATACAAAAAGATTGTGACAGTTGGAGTATAAAATTATTTGGAAGCGAGAAAGGTATTATAATAAATATTGAGAGACGTTGGTAGCGGCTCTAATTAATTTAAATTATGAAGAGGAGAAGTTACCATATATACACATTGAATCTTTTTTTTTATTTAGCCTTGAGATGAGAAAAACAGGTTAACATGTTACGGTCGTGTAATATGACGGTGTAGGGGTGATGGGGGGGCGATTCCAAGGTTAGAGAGAGCGGGAAACAAGCTCAGGGATGTGGAAGGTGTCTATATTTAACACCTACATATATATATATATGTATGAGTATACACACATATACTCATCTAGACACACAGATATAGCTGCACATACACATACATACATTACTACATAAAATCGTACCCAATGCGTGGAAAGCTATAATTAAAAAGTGGAAATAAATTATTATTTCTGTTCTGATGTGCTCGGGTGAATGATTTGTAACAAGAAGTTGTTAAAATATAAAAGTGTGGTTTTGTCCATTATTCTAAAATAAGGCCTGACTCTTGGTTAATGAGATGAGTTATGAGTTTACTTTTCTCACACGCAGTACAACATGATCATTCTTTTAATTTTGAACAGGTTAAAATAATTACATTTATTTCAAATAAATCTCGGCAGAGACTTCTTGAAGACGCACTCATTAAATATTTTTTCAGAAAAATAAGTTATCAAATAAGTGTTTTTGTTCTCGAAACATTGAAAATGAATGTTTTTACCAATCATAGTGCTGTCAAATCGCAGATATTTAAAAATTCATTTTTGCTTTATATTTAATTTTCATTTTTAAAAAGATTTACCAGCAAGTTTTAAAATTCCATTTTTACTTTATATTTAATTTTCATTTTAAAACAGATTTACCAGCAAGTTTTGAAAATCCATTTTTACTTTATATTTAATTTTCATTTCCAAAAAGATTTACCAGCAAGTTTTAAAAATTCATTTTTACTTTATATTTAATTTTCATTTCCAAAAAGATTTACCAGCAAGTTTTAAAAATCCATTTTTACTTTATATTTAATTTTCATTTCCAAAAAGATTTACCAGCAAGTTTTAAAAATCCATTTTTACTTTATATTTAATTTTCATTTCAAAAAAGATTTACCAGTAAGTTTTGAAAATCCATTTTTGCTTTATATTTAATTTTCATTTCAAAAAAGATTTACCAGCAAGTTTTAAAAATCCATTTTTACTTTATATTTAATTTTCATTTCCAAAAAGATTTACCAGCAAGTTTAAAAATCCATTTTTACTTTATATTTAATTTTCATTTCAAAAAAGATTTACCAGCAAGTTTTGAAAATCCATTTTTACTTTATATTTAATTTTCATTTCAAAAAAGATTTACCAGCAAGTTTTAAAAATCCATTTTTACTTTACATTTAATTTTCATTTCAAAAAAGATTCACCAGCAAGTTTTAAAAATCTATTTTTACTTTATATTTAATTTTCATTTGAAAAAGGATTTACCAGCAAGTTTTAAAAATCCATGTTTACTTTATATTTAATTTTCATTTCCAAAAAGATTCACCAGCAAGTTTTAAAAATCCATTTTTACTTTATATTTAATTTTCATTTCAAAAAAGATTTACCAGCAAGTTTTAAAAATCCATTTTTGCTTTATATTTAATTTTCATTTCAAAAGAGATTTACCAGCAAGTTTTAAAAATCCATTTTTACTTTATATTTAATTTTCATTTCAAAAAAGATTTACCAGCAAGTTTTAAAAAACCGATTTTAACTTTATATTTAATTTTAATTTCAATAAAGATTCACCAGCAAGTATTTAAAATCCATTTTTACTTTATATTTAATTTTCATTACAAAAAACATTTACAGGCAAGTTTTAAAAATCCATTTTTACTTTATATTTAATTTTCATTTCAAAAAAGATTTACCAGCAAGTTTTAAAAATCCATTTTTACTTTATATTTAATTTTCATTTTAAAAAAGATTTACTAGCAAGTTTTAAAAATCCATTTTTACTACATATTTAATTTTCATTTCAAAAAAGATTTACCAGCAAGTTTTAATTATAAGGGTTTACATTAAAAAGATTTACCAGCAAGTTTTAATTATTAGGGTTTACATGAAAAAGATTTACCAGCAAGTTTTAATTATAAGGGTTTACATGAAAAAGATTTACCAGCAAGGTTTAATTATAAGGGTTTACATGAAAAAGATTTACCAGCAAGTTTTAATTATAAGGTTTTACATGAAAATGATTCACCAGCAAGTTTTAATTATAAGGGTTTACAGTGAAAAGATTTACCAGCAAGTTTTAATTATAAGGGTTTACATCAAAAAGATTTACCAGCAAGTTTTAATTATAAGGTTTTACATGAAAAAGATTTACCAGCAAGTTCTAATTATAAGGGTTTACATCAAAAAGATTTACCAGTAAGTTTTAATTATAAGGGTTTACATTAAAAAGATTTACCAGTAAGTTTTAATTATAAGGTTTTACATGAAAAAGATTTACCAGCAAGTTCTAATTATAAGGGTTTACATGAAAAAGATTTACCAGCAAGTTTTAATTATAAGGGTTTACATGAAAAAGATTTACCAGCAAGTTTTAATTATAAGGGTTTACATTAAAAAGATTTACCAGCAAGTTTTAATTATAAGGTTTTACATGAAAAAGATTTACCAGTAAGTTTTAATTATAAGGGTTTACATCAAAAAGATTTACCAGCAAGTTTTAATTATACGGTTTTACATTAAAAAGATTTACCAGCAAGTTTTAATTTTAAGGTTTTACATGAAAAAGATTTACCAGTAAGTTTTAATTATAAGGGTTTACATCAAACAGATTTACCAGCAAGTTTTAATTATAAGGTTTTACATGAAAAAGATTTACCAGCAAGTTTTAATTATAAGGGTTTACATCAAAAAGATTTACCAGCAAGTTTTAATTATAAGGGTTTACATCAAAAAGATTTACCAGTAAGTTTTAATTATAAGGGTTTACATCAAAAAGATTTACCAGTAAGTTTTAATTATAAGGGTTTACATCAAAAAGATTTACCAGCAAGTTTTAATTATTAGGGTTTACATGAAAAAGATTTACCGACAAGTTTTAATTATAAGGGTTTACATTAAAAAGATTTACCAGCAAGTTTTAATTATAAGGTTTTACATTAAAAAGATTTACCAGCAAGTTTTAATTATAAGGGTTTACATCAAAAAGATTTACCAGTAAGTTTTAATTATAAGGGTTTACATCAAAAAGATTTACCAGCAAGTTTTAATTATAAGGTTTTACATGAAAAAGATTTACCAGTAAGTTTTAATTATAAGGGTTTACATCAAAAAGATTTACCAGCAAGTTTTAATTATAAGGTTTTACATGAAAAAGATTTACCAGCAAGTTTTAATTATAAGGGTTTACATCAAAAAGATTTACCAGCAAGTTTTAATTATAAGGTTTTACATGAAAAAGATTTACCAGCAAGTTTTAATTATAAGGGTTTACATTAAAAAGATTTACCAGCAAGTTTTAATTATAAGGGTTTACATCAAAAAGATTTACCAGCAAGTTTTAATTATAAGGTTTTACATGAAAAAGATTTACCAGCAAGTTTTAATTATAAGGGTTTACATTAAAAAGATTTACCAGCAAGTTTTAATTATAAGGGTTTACATCAAAAAGATTTACCAGCAAGTTTTAATTATAAGGGTTTACATCAAAAAGATTTACCAGCAAGTTTTAATTATAAGGTTTTACATTAAAAAGATTTACCAGCAAGTTTTAATTATAAGGTTTTACATGAAAAAGATTTACCAGTAAGTTTTAATTATAAGGGTTTACATCAAAAAGATTTACCAGCAAGTTTTAATTATAAGGTTTTACATGAAAAAGATTTACCAGCAAGTTTTAATTATAAGGGTTTACATGAAAAAGATTTACCGACAAGTTTTAATTATAAGGGTTTACATTAAAAAGATTTACCAGCAAGTTTTAATTATAAGGGTTTACATGAAAAAGATTTACCAGCAAGTTTTAATTATAAGGTTTTACATGAAAAAGATTTACCGACAAGTTTTAATTATAAGGGTTTACATTAAAAAGATTTACCAGCAAGTTTTAATTATAAGGGTTTACATGAAAAAGATTTACCGACAAGTTTTAATTATAAGGGTTTACATTAAAAAGATTTACCAGCAAGTTTTAATTATAAGGGTTTACATGAAAAAGATTTACCAGCAAGTTTTAATTATAAGGTTTTACATTAAAAAGATTTACCAGCAAGTTTTAATTATAAGGGTTTACATCAAAAAGATTTACCAGCAAGTCTTAATTATAAGGTTTTACATTAAAAAGATTTACCAGCAAGTTTTAATTATAAGGTTTTACATGAAAAAGATTTACCAGTAAGTTTTAATTATAAGGGTTTACATTAAAAAGATTTACCAGCAAGTTTTAATTATAAGGTTTTACATGAAAAAGATTTACCAGCAAGTTTTAATTATAAGGGTTTACATCAAAAAGATTTACCAGCAAGTTTTAATTATTAGGGTTTACATGAAAAAGATTTACCGACAAGTTTTAATTATAAGGGTTTACATTAAAAAGATTTACCAGCAAGTTTTAATTATACGGTTTTACATTAAAAAGATTTACCAGCAAGTTTTAATTATAAGGTTTTACATGAAAAAGATTTACCAGTAAGTTTTAATTATAAGGGTTTACATCAAAAAGATTTACCAGCAAGTTTTAATTATAAGGTTTTACATGAAAAAGATTTACCAGCAAGTTTTAATTATAAGGGTTTACATCAAAAAGATTTACCAGCAAGTTTTAATTATAAGGGTTTACATCAAAAAGATTTACCAGTAAGTTTTAATTATAAGGGTTTACATCAAAAAGATTTACCAGTAAGTTTTAATTATAAGGGTTTACATCAAAAAGATTTACCAGCAAGTTTTAATTATAAGGTTTTACATGAAAAAGATTTACCAGTAAGTTTTAATTATAAGGGTTTACATGAAAAAGATTTACCAGCAAGTTTTAATTATAAGGGTTTACATCAAAAAGATTTACCAGCAAGTTTTAATTATTAGGGTTTACATGAAAAAGATTTACCGACAAGTTTTAATTATAAGTGTTTACATTAAAAAGATTTACCAGCAAGTTTTAAAAATCGATTTTTACTTTATATGTAATTTTCATTTTAAAAAAGATTCACTGTAAGTTTTAATTAGAAGTTTTACATGAAAAAGATTTTGACTTTCCGCATAGCTGTTGAAGTTGGCCGAACTTTTTTTTTTTTCAATCATATTCTGCATTTCAAAATAAGCCCCAAATTCTCCACATCTCTACTTTCTTATTATATTTTCTCTTCCTCTCCTTTTCTCCTTTTCTTTTTTCTTTTCTTCCCCCCCCACCCGCCCCACAGTTTAGAATAAACGCCCGATTAATACTTCCCACCGCCGTCCCTCTATCTACTGCCAGCCAAGCTTGGTTGTGACATATTTCGACCCCGACAAACTTCCTAACTAAAATAGCCACGGGGTTGAAGCCATCAATCCCATACATCTCGCGTCCTTTGAAGGAGACGGGCCACTGTTTATAACGCTACTACCAAAATCATGTTTTTCATTCTCTGCTTGTTCACATCAACAACCATGCCGAAGTCTGGACACTTTCTGACAAATCAAAATTAATATTCTGTATGATTTTTCTACATTCCTTTCCTCATCCTGAGGAAGTCTTTCAATAAAAACAAAACGTTGATGAATACATAAATCACATAGTTCCTGGCTTTCCTTTTTTTTTCATTTTACACATACTCACACACACACACACACACTCACATATATATATATATATATATATATATATATATATATATATATATATATATATATATATATATATATATAGTAAGTAAGTTATGAAAATATATTTATTGCATTTAAGCTACATAGGAATCTTCATATATATATATATATAGTATTACATTTTTGATTTTCTTCTATAATTACGATAGAAATGAAGCATATCAGGAAAGAAGGAACAACTGTTACCTTAGCTAAATAATTATTCTCCGATATGAGTTGATCTTTTGACGTTTTGTCTGCCTATGACGTCATTTGATATAACAGTGAATTTCAAAAACATCTAGAGATTTCCTATTTCTTATTTGGCGTCTTTAATTCTATTTCTATAATAATAATAATAATAATAATAATAATAATAATAATTATTATTATTATTATTATTATTATTATTATTATTATTATTATTATAAGACTGTCAAAAGATAATCCAACGAAAATAGCTGGGCATGGCTAACAAAAAGACACTTGAACAAAGAAACGGAATCATTACAGAACAATGCAATTTGGACAAACTACATTAAATTTAAAATAGATAAAACCAAGGAAAACAGTAAATGCAGACTGTGTTGACAAAGAGACGAAACCGTTAATCATATAATAAGTGAATGTAGCAAACTAGCCCAAAAAGAATACAAGAACAGACATGACTGTGTGGGGAAAGCAGTACACCGGGAACTGTGCAACAATTGAATTTCGAATACGCAGACAAATGGTAAAATCATAAACCAGAAACAGTACTAGAAAACGAAAAACACAAAATCATCTGGGATATGGATATACAAACAGACAAACTCATACAAGCAAGGAGATCCGATGTTATAATAATCAACAAGAAGAAAAAATCTTGCAAAATCGTAGACTTCGCCGTTCCAGCAAACCACAGAGTGAAGATAAAAAAAAACCCGGAAAAAACGAAGCAAATACACAGAGAACTGAAAGGAATATGGAGTATGAAGAATGTCAGTAAAATACCAATAATCGTAGGAGCACTAGGAACAATCCCCAAAAACCTAGAAAAAAGACTTGTAGAAATTGGAATCAAAGGGATCATTGAAACTATACAAAAGACGGCAATAGTCGAAAACATTTAAGAAAAATCCTCGAATGCGGAAACCAACCCGCATAAGCTATGAAGGGGCACATGGAATCTACAACAGGAAGAAAACAAAACAACAGAAAGAACACTACATCACAAACAAAGGAACAGAAAATGCAATAAACATCACTTTATGAGCTCCCCCCCCCCCAATAAATTACACCAGCCTCAACTGACACGACACAAAAATGAACGAATGAACAGAAATAGCAAGAAATACCATAAGCTCACCCCCCAAAAAAAATTAATAACAAAATTAAAAAATGGTACCAGCCTAGGCTGATACCACACAAAATATTTGCATAGATTCAATGACGATTAGAAGACCGAGGAGGGACAGCACAAACCAGACCTCCACTGGAAGTGCAGAGAGTGCTGAGACCTTGGGGAGGCTTATTGCGACCCAAATCCCAGAGAAGATTAATGGTACTTACCAGCGAGAAATCAATAGTAAACGGCTGTTGCGATACTACAAGGTTATTTGCAGTGGCTATTGAAAAGAGGTGGAGAATACTGAAAATCTGGGGAGACTTGTCACTCAGACTCCAGGGAATACCATTGGTTGTCGATGAGCAATCACTGATAACCTGTGTGAGAACTTCTAGTTAGTATAAATAATAATAATAATAATAATAATAATAATAATAATAATAATAATAATAATAATAATAATAATAATAATAATAATAATAATAATAATAATAATAATAATAATAATAATAATAATAATAATAATAATAATATAGGTTTCATGTAGTATTTATCAATAATAAATGCAATAATGTATTATTAGTAATATTAAAAATATTGCTTACAATTGTAGCAGGCAAGAATTGTGGCGTCCATTTTAATTTAAATTTGCTCGTGATAATAAAGATGGTCGCCATTTAAAATGTATTTCCAGTCGAATGAAGTATTTTTTAAAGAGATTAAATCGAATTACATTTTATTGTTCTGAAGGACGTGGTGTCATGATGTACAAGAAGAATTGGCTATTCAGAATGAAATATTGAAATTGCATGAAATGACGTATCGATTACAAAGTCGACAAACTGACAGACTTTACTTTATCAAATGGTTTAATCAATTATTTATTGAAATACCAAATGAAATAATCCACGCAATCCACCCATCCATCCATCATGTGCATACTCTGGAAAGCTTCGCCACATGATTGAGAACGGAAGTTCCGCCCAGATGGTTCCGTTGTGTCACCACATGTGTTTGTATCAGTTTATACTGAAGTACTTGCTGAAGGCATCTTCAGAGATTTAGCTTTTTGCGAGGAGGTGTAGCCGTATTCCACCATACAGCGCTTTGTATTCCCAAATAGTGACTCATCTGATATTGGCCAGGCTCAACGTCGCTTAACTTAACACCTGTCACCCATTTAAAAGTGTTTAATAGTTGAAATAAATGAATTACTTCGTTACCTTTTGAAATTTCTGAAGAAATTTGAAAGAATTTAAACTGCCGGATAGAAAGTCATTTCTGGCTTTAAAATTCTTAGCAAATCTGGAAGTTATTTACATGTAAGTATTTGATAAATCGAGATTAAAGAAAAATTACTTTAACAACATTAATTATATTTTTATGACAATTTTGTGCAATTAATTATTTATTTGTCAAATGATATCTATTAATAATGGAGAATATGTATATATCTGTCTGTCTCAAGCCGAAACTATATTATTAGTTTGGATGGCTCTCTTTTTATATCTACTTATCAGCTCTTATATATACCAATTCCAAACCTTCCCCAAACATCGCGCATCTTTCAAATTTACATAATTAATTTGTTTTAAAGCTTCTAATAAATTAATATTCGCAAATATACACTCATAATTGTTTTTTTCAGATTTCCAGATGTATTTAAAATAGTGTCCTCGATAATAATGATCTCAATAAAAATTATAAATAGAATGAATTAAAGACATTGTTTTTTTAATCTATATAATTGAGTTATGTAATTAAATTAGATTGTAAGAGAATATGATGGAACAGCCGGCGTCCACTCTAACATTTGGTTATGCGCCCTCGCATTAAGTATAACGTTCTATTTCGAACGCACAGAACGTTCTATTTCAAGAAAAAGAGAAAGAAAGACAGAGAGAGAAAGAAAAAAGAGAGAGAAAATTAGAGAATATATTTGAGAGAAAAGAGAAGGAGAGAAAAGAGAGAGATGGGCATAAGACAGGTGCGCGTTATTTGATTCATAACATGTAAACAACACATTTTCTTAGTTTTATCGCACGAGTCGCTCAAAAATGATATATTTACTTTGATTTTTTTATTAAAACGTTTTGGGTTTATTTTTAAATCTTATTAAAAATTGTTTTAAAAGACAAATTTATTAAATCAAATTGTTTAATTTAAAAAATAATTGATTTAAAAATTACTATTTTTGTAAAAGAAAACAAATTTTACAGAGCAATTAAATAACTGAATTTAGAATCGTGTTCACTGTATTTTTTTAATTGTTGATTTTATTTTAGGTACACCTTTTATTTTCAATTTGAAAATTTTTAAATATTATTATCTTTTTACGACCTTCAGTGAGTTTAGGATTTTTTGTGTTAAATTTACGCCGTAAAGGGTAAATTTTGTTTAAAAACTATGTTTTTATTATTCCGTGTGTTATTTATTAAAATAAAGAATGGGATGATTTTCTTCTTTTTTAAAAAAAAACAAACACATTTTACTGATCAATTAACTAAAACAACTAGAAAAAATATGCGACCGGAGGGAGTATATATTTGCTAGTCGTAATAATTAAATTTTACTTTCAAAATCCTATTTAAAAATAGCAATTTAATTAGCTATTTAAATGGTAGAGTACGGTATAATGAAGACAAAAAAGAAAAGAGAAAGAAGATTAAATAAAAGATTTCCGGACAACGCAGTGAATTATAGAATTTTTCAATCGGTGTTCTTGACATAAAAACAGAAATCCAAATCGGTTTCATCGATTACATATTCTATCCGACCTGATGGTGCTTTCAGTAGCATATATATCAGGAGATTCAGCGTCTATTTGCGATATTGTTATCCACCGTTTGTTATCGCCGGAAATTGTATATGACGTTTAAATTATGTTGATACTACTTTATTTGTAGTACCTTACTTTTTATTCGTAAACTAAGTTAGTAATTTCTTTTTTCTAAATACAGTAACAAAAGTTGACATTTAGTTCTCAAATTGCTGTTCTTTTTATGTGCGCATGATTAGTGCTGCACATACATGATAGAATTAGCACACTTTACTTTCACCGTAATAATGTAAATTTACTTTTAAAAAATAATTTGCTAAAAAACGGCATAGGTAAAAAAGCGAAACAAAAATGAAAGTAAAAAGACTCCCGGGCAACGCCGAGTACGTAGAGCTAGTATAACACAACGTATTTAACGATGAAACTGTAACTTAAAACATGACTGACTCTCACTTTTGGCTAGAGGCAAAGCGTAGTATATGTTCTGATACTACACTTCTTTTCTGCCCTCGGTGGGTGGAGAAATACTTCTTGACTTAGGCAATTTTAATTTTTGTCGCACTCCAGAATGTTCGTTTTTGAACCGCTGAATTTTTCGCCATGTTAAAAACTGACCTTCGGTATAACTCTGTCCTTGTGGGGAAACAAGTAAATAGGAACCGATGGACCGGTAGTGACTGATAGACCAAAAGACAGAGCATCTTATAGAAATACTTAGATGCATCCTTCACTTTATAATAAAGAGCAATGTGTATTTAGTTGGAAGTACATATCCGTTTGTCACACAAAAAGGGAAGGAAGAACGCAAATCTATTTCAATAATCCGACGTCTTCTTATTTTCTTTTCTGCTTTTTTCTTTTTTAAACCCATTAACATCGGCGTCAGTTTTTGTCGAGCCGCTTCCCTACAACTTAATAATGAAAAAAATTAAAATAAAGGAAGAAATAAAAACAAGTCCACGGTTAATGTTTTTTCTTTTATAGCTCATCAAAAATGACTCGCGTTTTTTTGTTCAACTCGTGATATTTTAGTCCCTTATTACTTTATTGAAATAATAAAAAGGAATTTAAAAAATTACATTCGAAAAAAGATAGCAAGTCAGACAACCCTGCCGTCTAGAAATTAATTTGGAAATAAATCCTTAACTCTAAATAAAAAATAAACGGCAGGTGTTTTTCTTCTATAAGTCATCAGAAATAAAATAATCATTTATGTATGCAAAAATAAGTTACTGACGTAATTCTTGCTGCTCTGGTGCCCCACGACGTAAATTCACTAGACCAACCCGACAATCTGCCAAATCTCATCCATTCACTGTGGAGATCCCCAGATGCCGAAGATCTTTCTACTCCAAAAGCTTCTTTCCTCGTGCTGCGGGATTCTGGAACTCCCTCCCTGCTCCCTGTTTTCCTGACGGTACTGACATGCAGAAATTTAAAACTAATGTAAACAGACATCTCGCTACACAGCTCCCTATTTAGGTTGACCCCCCATAAAAAAAATCTCACCCTTTTTCTCAGTAGTTCCTTACGTCTACAGTGGCGGCCTGCCTTGTTTGGGGTGAACTATGTTAAAAAAAAAAAAATTCTATGATTTTATATGAATGTTAGTGCGAACCCTAGCGAAGCATATTTTTTCCGAAGATTGTACATTAGTATGAAATAAAAGGCGGTAAGTATGAAAACGTGACAGACCAACAGACTGACAGACCTGAGACGTAGTCCTCTTTTTACTGGACCCCAAATGTCGAAATGTATTGCAGCCGAAATGAAGAAATCAAAAAACAGGAAAATAATGTTTATATATAGCTTACAATTTATTGACATTCACTGGTTACACGACTGCCTTACATATCGATTCAACTCCCTAACTCCAGCTGAGAGAGCAAATGTCGGAACATCTGCTCACTTCAATCGTCAAGTCTGTTCTCATGTTTTTTAACGATCCTTTCTAGATCGGTGACGTAATTCTGCAATTGGTTTTAATACATTTCTCAGTCGGTATAGTTCAAAATAAAAACAAGACAATGTTTACAATTTAAATTTAATCTCAAACTTGAAATTAGCAAACAATCATAGTCGAAGCCCAAACGCGACGCCTGCCCACACCCCAGACATATATCTCGTTACCGTCTAGATAATCATTCTTATGCACTATGTTGCTGTTTTTTTCGATCACAACGGGGTAATCTCGTTAGAGGCGGACAGAGCCCTTTATACATATGCGTGGATGCTTCTAAAACATTAAAAAAAAAACATAAATTGGTCGACGTTTAATTGAACCATGTTTTTTCCACTAAGCTTTATAAGAAGGGGACTAAGCTTCAATGGTACTTATAAAAGAAGGTTCAACGTTAATCACATGGTGGCGTATCCGATAAAGTGACATTTGAATCCGACGACAGTAATTGTGATCATCTTGATCGCCGGCCAATGAAAATAAAGAATGCGGTGTGAAGCGAACGAGGCAGACGGTAGAGGGCGTTAGCTGTTGCATTTTCTTTGACTCTTGCCTGATGGCGGGATGGAATGAAATTCGTGGCCAAGGACACCAAAAATGATTGATAAAAACACAGCAGTAAGTGCTCGTTAATTCTTTCTATCTCTCTCTTTCCCCATACTCTCTCTCTCTCTCTTTCTCTCTCTCTCTCTCTCTTAATCCCCTTCTTTCTTTCCTACTCTCTTTCTTTATCCCATACTCTCTGAATCTTTGTCCCATACTCTCTCTCTCTCTCTCTTCCTCGCCATTCCACTCATTTTCTCCACTCTTTTCTTTCTCTTTCAGCCTTACTCTCTCTCTCTCCCTACTCTCGTTCCTACTCTCTCTCTCTCTCTCTCTATCACTTACTCTTTCTCTCTTTCTCCCTCCTATTCTCTCTCTTCATCCCATACTCTGTCTTTTTCTCCTACTCTCTCTTTCACTCTTACTCTCTCTCTCCCTTACTCTCTCTCTCCTACTCGCTCTTTCTCCCATATGCTCTCTCTCAAATCTTTCTCTCCTTACCCTCTCTCTCCTTCTCTCTCTGTCCCCATCTCTCTGTCTCTCCTCTACCCATTCTCTCTTTCTTTCTACCCGACCCTACTCTCTAACTCCTTCTCTTGGCCTTCTGCCAAATCCAATTTAGGCAAATTTTATGACATATCTTGTTATTAACAACCGATAACGTTCACGCGCCCTTATAGTTTGGTATTTGATAGAATTCTGGCATTTTGTAGAATCTGATCCAATTACTGATGCATATTTTTCTACATATATATGAATATATATTTCTCCAGCAAATTTAATTGAAGAAAATAATGCGCAAAGAAAACTGATGATAGGTAATTTACAAACATTGACATAAATAGTAAAACAGAGGTACAACACAACACATAAATATCGTATTATAATGGAAAATGGGTGTCTGTATATAGCCTAACGTAGATCATTACCTACGTCATAAATCACCTTAAATCTCTTATTTCAGATAGTTTTACTTTTAAATTATTTTTTTTAAATTATTCGTCAACAAGACGTTTTATTTACATCATTGACCAAATCTATGCATTACACTTTAGCAACCAATTCAATGCAACAAACTCGTGATTTATAGATTGAAGGATATGACTAAATAAAGTATTGATATTTAACTTATTTTAATAAATAAGTATTTATGATTTTTAATTGTTTGCTTTTATTTTCGGGGGTACATTTTTATTTGTATTTTTTACAGTCTTTAGTTAAATTCAGTATTTTTTACAGTGAAATAGAATCGAATAAATGAATCGGCGTTCTAATTCTATTATTCACATGAGTTTCATGAAGTTATCCGTCTATTTCCGAATAGCAGAAATAATTAAGAATTAACGATAGCAATATTTGAATCCGGGGTCGGCCTAGTGATGTATCTATACTTTACGAAAAGAATTAAACGTACAATGTTTACTGTTCCAAACGCTATTAATACTTACATAAAGAAAGCATTATATTTATCTATTAAAATAGTATATTTTAGATTATTTTTCAGCAGTTATATTTGCATTTTACGGAGAAATTTTATTTTTACGGAAAATAGAAACGATATCTATTAAATCAGCATTATATTTCGAAAGCAAACATTAACGGAAGTATACAACGCTTTTAATTCTATATAGTAGAGCTTTATAATAATAATAATGATAATAATAATAATAATAATAATAATAATAATAATAATAATAATAATGATAATAATAATAATAATAATAATAATAATAATAATAATAATAATAATAATAATAATAATAAGCAATCACATGGAAGGTACAATAGGAAGAAAACAAAACCATAGGAAGAAGACCATCACATGAATTCAAAAAAACGTGATGTCACCAGCCTTGGCTGATACCACACAAAATAGTCGTGAAGGGTCAGGAAGAATGGGAGGACCGAGGGTGGAGAGCACTAACCAGACCTCCACTGGAAGAGTGCGGAGAGTACTGGGACTTTGGAAAAGCTTACTGCCACCGAAATTCCAAAGGAGACCAATGGTTATTTCCAGCGATAAATCAATGGTAAGCGGCTATTGCGATACCGCAAGGTTATTTGCAATGGCTATCGAAAAGAGGTGGAGAGTACTGGGAATCTTGGGAGGCTTGTTGTCACTCAGACTCCAGGAAACACCACCGGTTATTATCAGTGATCAATCACTGACGATGACTTGTGTGAGAACTACTAGTGAGTACAAATAATAATAATAATAATAATAATAATAATAATAATAATAATAATAATAATAATAATAATAATAATAATAATAAAGGAATATGGAACATGAAGAAAGTCAGTATAACACCAATAATCATAGGAGCACTAGGAACAGTCCCCAAAAACATGGAGAAAAGACTAGGAGAAATCGGAATCAAAGGGATAACTGAGACCATACAAAGGACAGTAATGATCAAAACAGCTACAATCCTGAGAAATGTCCTCGAATGCGGAAACCAACCCACATAAGCAACGAATGGAGAACAAACACACGGAAGCACAAAATACAACCGCACGAGAGGCGCAAGCATAGGCTGACGCCACGAAAATTATAGACAGAGGGTCGAGGAGGGAAAGCGCAAAACCAGACCTCCACTGGAAGAGCGCGGACAGCTCTGGGACCTTGGGAAGGCTTGTTGCCACTCGGGCCCCAGAGGGGACCAATGGCCCTTATCAGCGGGAAATCGTTGGTAGGTGGCTGTTGCGATTACCGCAAGGTCATCAGCGGTGATGAACGAAAAGAGGTGGAGCATACTGGAGGCCTGAGGAGACTTGTTGTCACTCAGACTCCAGGTAATACCACAGGTTGTCAGCAGTGGGTGACCACTGACGATGACCAGTGTGATAACTCCTAGTGAGTAAATAATAATAATAATTTTTTTTTCTTTTTTGCATTTATGCAAAACTGTTGCAAATTTTTTATCTTTGTTTCTCTCGTTTGTTGATAAGACTGAGATCTATTTTTAGCTCTTGCTTGGTAGGTTAAAGATAATTTAAAAATGTAAGAGCAATAATCTCAACTGTTTTAAATAATGGATAAATATTTAAGATACCGTCTGAAGAATACAACTAAAAAAAAACGCCTCACTTATCCCCACCCACCCCTTTTATATTTATTGCTAATAAATCAGCCACCACACTGTGACCAGGTCACTTTAAAAGATTCGGTGCGGCGAAGGAGTCATACTAAAAATAAGTTATCCACGAATCTTCATGCTATTATTTCTTATTAATTTTAAGTTGTTATGCTAGTAAGCATATTATTTCTATGATTAAATGTCTCACCACACATATAAAGGTTACCCCCTCTACCTGTATTATTCTTACTATGAGAGGGAAACCTATCCTCAATTTTTTTATCTCTGATAGGTGACGTGTAAACTTATTCTATCTACATATATACATATACATATAAATAAATATATATATATATATATACATATACATATCAATATATATACATATATACATATAAATATATATATACATGTAAATATATATATATATATATATATATATATATATATATATATATATATATATATATATATATATATATATATATATATATATATATGGAAGCCTCGATTTTATTTTTAGTTTTTTATTTTTTATTTTATTTTTTGTATTTATTTACTCATTTATTTATTTATTTATTTTTATTTTTTACCTGCGGCGGCCTGAAATACTTAACTAGTACACGGGCGCAGGTTATCTCCTCTCGGTGTGATGGACTAACAGACCTTGTCAGGCTATCAATCTAGGAGAACGAAGACACTTTAAAAAAATGTTCCACTGACCACTCGCGTCTTGGCAGAAAACCGTGGGGGAGGGAGGCGTCCTAGTCTTGATCGACAACCTTCCTAGAACTGGAGTCTCGAACAAAATATCTTGTTTGCAAACCTAAAATTACGTAAGGAGTAGATGGGCTCTGCCTATCGCCAGGCTTTCGCACTCCTTCTGTGTCTATTAGCCAGACGCTGAGGTACTAGCGCTGGGACACTTCAAAGATACCCAGTGTTTGGCCTTGTTTCCTGACTAGGACAATGAACGCCATCTCTCTTTCTCTCTATCTGGGCAATTTGGGGAACGTTTTTTCGTCACTAAGTCTCACATGACTAGTCTGGGTCGCTCTTGTTCTGACAGGTGTAAGGTACAGGTTAAACAGCTTGTCTGACCGATGTTTTTGACTGTCAGTGCAGGAGCCCTAACTCTTAGGTAGTGCTAAGAACGGCTGTTCCATCAGCAGTTGTATAATATCGTGGAAAACTATACGTGTCATGTCGCGCATGGAAAGGGGCTCTACACTTCTCCCCGGTTGACTTTCCCGAAGCCACAACTCCCATGGACCAAGTCACGACTTATTGACTGGTTATGTGAGCTTATTAGCACCAAACAAGCATCCATTTTGCCCTCCCACTCTATCTCAAAACAAACATGACATTACAAAGTAAAAAGAAATCTAACATAAACCAGACACCCACCAAAAATATTTTCGCCTCTTCCCTTGAGGCTAGAATTCACAAATATCTGGGGACTTAAAACACATTAACGACGAAGAAACATTTTCCCTGACAAACTCCCCGGATATTCTCGCACTAAGTAAAACAAACCGACAACCTTCAATCCCTTCTCAACCATTTGATGTGACTAATTACCTCCCACTCTACCGTAAAGATTCTGACAAACATATGCACGGGCTAGGAGTTTATGTTCGTAACACCCTCCCCTTAACAAGAGAACATAGGCTAGAATCAGATGACCAAGCCTACATGTGCTTTAGATTGACCCTGCAGCACAGTGTTAGTTACTTATATTTCTTATACTGTTCTCCTTCAACCTAGGACTGTACCCTCCTTAACTCTGTCTCTAAAAGCATAGATACAACACTCTCACTTGACTCGAATACGAAAATTCATGTATTTGGGGATTTTAATGTACACCACCGCAGTTTTACTGACGCAGCTGGTAACTCTACGTTTAATTTCACTTTAGCTCACTCCCTCTTACAGACGGTCACTTTCCCGATCCGCCTCCCTGATCGTTTTGACCCTACAGCCTCACTCCTCGACCTGTTCTTGACCTCACTGCCTGAGGCTTGTGTGACATCTAGCCATAGCCCGGTCGGAAACGCTGATTACATTGCTCAAAACGACGAGATACTATGAGCAGGCTGATTTTGAATCCATCAGAGATCACATCAGCTACGCTCGATGGAGTGAAACCTTCTCACTCCCTGCTACTCAGTGTGCAAATGAGAAAACCATACAAACATTTTCAGCAAGCTCTACTCTCCTCAATGGTTCACCTCGAAAGAGGCAGCTGCTATTGCTAAGAGACAGCAAGCATGCCGATAATTCGGCCGCCATAAGTGAACTGCGAATTTATAGAGTCAAGAAATAATTGTAAAATCGTTATAGGTGAATCAAAAAGAAGGTATACAGAG
Source organism: Sepiola atlantica (assembly GCA_963556195.1). Classification (NCBI taxonomy): domain Eukaryota; kingdom Metazoa; phylum Mollusca; class Cephalopoda; order Sepiida; family Sepiolidae; genus Sepiola; species Sepiola atlantica. The sequence continues at coordinate 79,518,409 of OY744515.1, forward strand.
ATAACCAGAAAACGCATTCATTTCTGGAAAGTCTTCAATAGTGTGGTGACAATGGACAATCAACAATTTCCCCCTGTCAAACCACAATGATGTTGTTTTCACGGCAACTGATAAAACTGAACTACTTGCCCATTGTTTCGCCTTAAACTCCACTTTGAACTCAGCAAACCACCCCATCTCTGAATTCCAATTGCGGACCGAAGCCACACTTAAAAACCTGGTCATCACCTCATCTCAGGTCAGGGTTATCAAAAACCCTTGACACCTCCAAAGCGTGTGGGCCTGATCTTATACCAGTAATAGTAATAAAGACATGCTCTACTGAATTGGACCCTGTCCCCTCTAAACTCTACAACAAATGCCTCGCCGAATCTTGCTTCCTTGATAGCTGGCAAATTACCTGTGTGGTACCAGTCTTCAAGAATTCTGGAGATAGAACTGATCGTCAGAATAATCTACTCCCGATCTTTGCTAAAGTCTTTGAATCCTTAATCAATATAGCGATAGTCCATCTCGTCGTTAATGCTAAACTTCTTTCTGACCGTTAGTATGGATTCAATGGTCATCTCCGAACGCATATACCATACACTGGCAAGGCAGGTTAAGCTAGTGCGGTAGGGCTTGATATATTCAAAGCCTTGGACAAGGTCTGGCATAAAGGTATTCTCAAAGAAATTCACTCATATGGTATTACTGGAAGAATATTTAATATAATTAAATCCTTCCTAACCAAAAGAAAGATCCATGTTGTCCTCGATCGCCGTTCATCCAAGCAACATGACATAAATGCTGGTGTGCACCAGGGATCCATTCTTGGACATCTACTATTCTTCATTTTTATAAATGACCTCCCTGATGGCATTGAGTCTGAGATGGGTATATTTGCTGACAGCACCACGTTCGACTCTCGTCATGTGGGCAAACTGGAGGCAATAGCTGAATCCTTAAAAAATGACCTCCACTCTGTAGTGGAATGGGGTCATAAATGGATGATAACATTTAATGCCGCAAAGACAAAGCTCCTTTCCTTAAATAACTAAAAGAAACCTTTAAAATCACCGATTGTCATGGCAAATAACACCCTACCTGACAGGTCAACGTTACAAACTCCTCGGTCTAACATTCACAGGTAACATGAATTGGAACAAATACATTGAAGACATTGCCAAGGCTGCTGCAAAGAAGGTGGGCTCCCTCTACCGAGCTCGTAAACTTCTCACACTGACATTATCATATATCTCTACAAAGCCACCATCCGCCTATGCATAAAGTAGTGTTTCCGCATCATTCACTAGTCTCTCCCTCTTAGACAAGGTCCAAAAAAGAGTCCTTAACTTAATAGGTCCCTCACTATCCACCAAGCTCCAGCCCCTGTCTCATCGGTGCAGTGTTGCATTCTTGTGCCTGTTTTACAAATACTACAATGGATTGTCCTCCGATGAACTTGTTGCCCTGGTGCCCCCATGACGTAAATTCCCTAGACCAACCCGACAATCTGCCAAATCCTATCCATTCACAGTGGAGGTCCCCAGATGTCAGAGAGCCTTCTACAGCAATCGCTTCTTTCCTCGTGCTGCTGACATCAGGAACATCTTCCCTGCTCCCTGTTTTCCCGATTCTACTGACATGCAGAAATTTAAAACTAATGTAAACAGACATCTCACTGCACAGCTCACAATATAGGATGACCCCCAAAACTTGCTCCCTAATTCTCAGTAGCCCCTTACGTCTACAGTCGCGTCCTGGCTTGTTTGGGGTGAACTATGATAAAAAATTAAAAAATGAAATAAAATTTAAAAAATAATTGCCAGAACATTCGACTGGGAAAGTGTCCACTATTGGATATGAAACAGGGATAACTTGAATCAGCAGTGAGCATAGACCTGCTTTAACCTAGAGGTGATTAGGGCACGTGAAAAGCCTATAAACATATAGGAGTTCTGGGAGCGGACGCTATCAAAAGAACAATAATGAAAGAGAAAATTAGAATAGAATACCTGGGAGGAAGAAAAAAACCTATTCAAACTAAATTGTATAAGAGAAACATAGTAAAAGGAATCTATATTTGGGAAGTATCTCTAGTAAGATACTCTGGACCCTTTATCGGCTAAACAAACGAAGAACTTGGATACAAGGACCAAAAAACTAAGAAATTAATGTCCATACATTGTAACTGAAGGATTATACTAACCAACTCTATGTAAAAATGAACGAAAAGAGAAAAGAACTGGTATGTATAACTACATAAAAGGACTAGAAATATGCATAACCCAAACTACAGAAAGGCTGATTTCGCTGCAAAACAACGGCAAAATGAACGAAACTGGAAACAACAAGACGAAGAGTAGTTGTCGTCCGATGGTCTACTAATTGAGCTAACAAATCTGCCACTTACAGTGCGGGACATTATATCGTATTTAAATGGGACTATTCGTTTTGTACATTTTTTACGATACTCACAATGGTTTCCGACCAGGAGAAAAGACAGAACTGTGCCAATGCCATCTTTGAGATATTGTCCTAACGCATTCAATAGCAGAATATCCCGTGCAAAATAATCGTGTCTTAAAAATCCAACAAAGCCGTAAATCTGTTCTTCTTAAAAATAAAGTGCATCTTTTACACACAATATCATCTCGTATTTCAAATAGATTGACATATTTTTCACTGTTAGCAATTCATCTGTTTTTCATCTTTAAATCGACCGCATTATGACTTTGTTTACAACGTCAGTCGATCGTATTACCGGTATTATACCCCCCCTCTCTCTCTCTCTCTTTCTTTCTCTCGCTCACTATCTGCGTTTCTGTTTGCCTGTCTCTTTGTCTTTGTCTGCCTATCTCTCTCTATATATATGTTTCTGTCGGTCTGTCCGTCTCTCACTGTATGTGTCTGTCTCTATCTATCTCTTTTTCTGTTAGCATGTCTTTCTGTTTCTGCTGTCTGTCTGTCTCTCTCTCGCGCACACACTCTCTCTCTCTCTCTCTCTCTCTCTCTCTCTCTCTCGTTGTGTGTGTGTATATGTATATCTTTGTTTGTCTTTCTTTTTCTGCCTGTTTGTATGTCTGTCTTACTGTCAGTCTGTTTCTCTCTCTCTCTCTCTCTCTCTCTCTCTCTCTCTCGAACATTAATAATAATTAGGTCGATTTAGAGATGAATGAACAGCAGAGATAAATGAATAACATCGAATATATGTAAATACATATGAAACCTAATACAATTGCGTATGAAAGACGAACTGCATATTCTAATGTATTGGAGAGAGGGAGATTTCCTGAAGGTAACTAAATACCAAACAAAATATTAAAAATAAGACGAGGAACAAACAAAATAAAAGCAATGATCTAATTGTAATGGAGATTTGGTGTATGCTTGTTACTGAAATGCGAACTTTCTTACGAATATCTTCCAGCTTGAACACAGGTAATTGCGCGTGGATTTCTTTTTCAGGTGTACGCTGTGTCACACTCCAGAACGCACACCTTCTTTCGACAATCTATGTGCAGTTTCCAAAGGCAATTAGACAGTGGCGACTGGAGCAGATGGATAAGTTGCAAGTCTTAATATGCTAACCTGATCTTTGTATTCATTAAACTATTCTACCCATCAAAAAAGCGTTCAGACTTTGAAGGTTTTTGTCAGGGTATCCTTATCCTAAGCCTTAGCCGGTGGGGCATGCATGTCGTGGCTATCGGGCACAAGACCTCCGGGTGGTTCTTTTAGGGACCTTATCCTTAGCCAACTTAACCCAGTGGCAGGGCTTACATTGCCAGGCAACTGTGGTCTGGCGATGGTATCGCGCAACAACTAGTCAAAATGTTTTTCAGCGAACGGCGACTGACGACGTGACCAGGCTATGTGACGGCTGAAATCTTCAGTACAGGAACCGACACACAAACGGTGGATGTGTGATGGCCTCTTAACTTTTCCGGAAGAAGCAGGCATAATGGGAGGCAGTAACATCTACGATTGAGCAGTTCTTTTAAAGATTCGCTATTCTCACCCCCTAGAGAGAAGGGGCTATAAAATGTGTCTACTTCAAATTCTCCTGTCAGGGATACCGCGGTTGAAAACAAATTAAGAATGCTAATATAAAAACAAAATAAAATAAAATCCAAAGAAAACTTTAAAATTCGAGTAATGGAATTCCATACTCTATTGGACAACCAAAAATATGATTGCCCACAAAGACACAAACAAACTTGTAAAGATAACAAAATAAATGCAAAAAACAAAAACCCATTGTGAGAGAATTGGGAAAATCAAATTTGACTTAATGGATTTGAGTGAAACGCGGCATGCAGAAGGTCAGTTGAGAGAAGAACAAGGACAGTTTACCTTCTTCTGAAATGGTCTTGACGGAAAACAGCCAAGAATCAATGGAGTTAGTATTAGAATTAGAAACGATCTTCTTCCAATATTAAACGAACTACCTGTCGAAGTTCATGAGAGAATCATGACTTTTAAGAATTTAACTCACCAACAACCAACATGCCACCATCATCTCTGTGTATGCTCCAACACTTGCGGCTGATGACGTGGACAAGGAACGATTCTATGCTTAACTCTATCGTGTGCTTTCCTCAATTCCCCATAACGAAAAGCTTATTCTGCTAGGTGACTTTAATGCAAGAGTTGGACAAGATCACGCGCTGTGGAAAGGACACAATCGGCAAAAAAGGGGTGTGAAGTGTTAACGAGAATAGCACCCTTTTGCTGACTAAATGCGTTGAACATAATTTTGTGGTCACCAACACTTTTTCCCGCCCAAACAAATAAACAGAAAGCCACTTATCAGCACCTTAGGTCCAAACACTGGCACCTGATTGATAACGTGATCGTTTCTGCCGAATACCGTCAGCACGTGCTCAGCACACGAGTTGGTACAAGATATGAGGACTGCTGCACAGATCACCGTCTGCGCTGCTCTATTATGAGGTTGCAAATTAAACCAAAATAAGCGCTATAGCAAAGCAAACGTTAGGAAGTTTGACTTCAGGCATCTCCAAGATACCAAGTGTGTCCAGAAGTTAAAATATATGTTCTTTACTTGATACCCACCACCTGAAGATAGCTCGGGAAGAAATCAAAAGTATTAGGGTACAAAAATGAGTACGACAAATTCATCTGCCAGTGTCAGCCTGAAACTCGAAAATTAATCAGAAATCTAGAAAGAATCTAATATGCCGACACACGTCAACCAAATATTTTTTCAAGAACAAATGCTGCCCAGATATATATACATATATATATATATATATATATATATATATATATGTGTGTGTGTGTGTGTGTGTGTGTGTGTGTGTGTGTGTGTGTGTGTGTGTGTATAAGAAGAATACAACTCCAAGGACGGGTAAAATTAATTCTCTGAACACAACAGTTTTGCACCGCTTTTATGTTCGCTTGCCAATATTAAAATCAAGATATAATTATACTAAGACTTATGTTTAGAATCCATATTCTAATTTTAAACCAAATCCATTATATGTTTTTGATTTTAGAAAATGTCTCAAATTTAAGAATTAAGCGTAAAGGTTCTTAAGAAGAAATTGAAATTCGATGCATCTTGCTTCATTTGTGCCTTGGTGACTATGGATTAATTTCAATGAACATCTGATACATTTGAATCTTAAAATATGAAGTTGTGTCCATATTAAGCCCATAAAACTCTTTAAAATTCAACTAAGTAAATGAATTTTGGGGAATATTTATTAATTAACGTCTAATAACAATTGTTAAAATTTCACAAAAATAAGAGGTATCTTAATTTTCACGAAAGACTTCCATCCCTTTTTTACTCCCTTTCGTATAAAACTAAATTAAAGTAAATATATCCCACATTACGACCTTGACACCTAACTTTGTTCCAAAATTCATAATTATCGGTAAATCAGTTTAGGAGTAAACCCTGTATATGTATAAACATATAAATATTCCTAACTTTATATCTCTATTTGTTCCGATTTATTCAGAAATTGATTTTTAGGTGACAGTTTAAATGCCTCTCAATTCCTTTTCTACCTCGTGAGCTCATCGAGTAATTAATTATTTTTTATTAAATAGAAATTGCGTTTAACAAACCAAAAGTATTTAAAAGAAAAGAAAATGGCGACGTTTTGAAAAAGATAAAATATTGGAAAAGGAAAGAAAAAAAGCAAATTGAACAAAACGTAGCAAAATGTTATACATTTCTGACGCGAATTGAAACCGCTAAAACTTTGTTCGTAGCCCGGTTACCTATCCAATATACGGCAACCTTAATTAAATTAATATTAAGGTTTCACGTATACAAAAAGAGCAATAACACGGTCACTCTTCTCTCCCTTCCTCTAAGCTGCCTACAAACACGGCCATCTCCATCTCTACTTCTCTACTAAGCTGTAACACGATCTCTCTCTCTCTCTCTCTCTCTCTCTCTCTCTCTCTCTCTCTCTCTCTCTCTCTCTCTCTCTATTTCTGTCTCTCACCAGGGTCACCTACCTAGCCTAAGAAGTTAAATATGAGTTGTATCGTTTACGGAAGATATAGCATTTTTAATCTAAGCCGCTTTCTAAAAAAAATACGATTTATTTGTTTTAAAATATAAATCTGAGAATCAGAGTAGATGTAAAAACAGCTGTGATAATAATGTGATATCGCATTTATCTTCAGCCAGAGTAGGAGAAATTATTCGATACTGAATCATTTTTCTAATTTTTAGTTCTTACCTATTCAGAAAGACTCTTTATGGGGAGGTGGCTGTTTCCCACAATAAATATATTGACCGTTATCCAAGTTTTCTCTGGTGTGTAGGCCAGTTAATGGTAAAAATAAAATGCCAAAGAATCTGTTAGGTTAATCATAATAATTCGCAGCCAAGAATATCTGGACATATCATATAAGAACGAATTTAAAGGGGTCAAATATCTCCAAATAAAACAGTTGGAAAATCGGAAATCTCAGGACATAATATCTCATGTCCACCATTCAAGAATAAGAGCGATTGTCTACAAAAGTAAACGTCAGCTGACTTCCTCTGAGGAATCAGTACTAAACAAAGGTCTCAACTTCGCCACAACAATCAAGCGAATTCCATACTTAGACATGATAGCCCCAATAGAAAAAGTAGCCTTGAATAAACCCAAGGCACAAGGACATGAGGTAAGATGGAAGATGAGACAAGCAATCGAGAATTCAAAGCCTCCAAAACCTAACTTCTCAAAGAAGCCACTACGCAATAAGGATGATATAATTATACTGCCAGCCAAGAAAACAACTCTACAGTATTAATGGATAGAATTGAATATTCACCAAAATTGGCAGATCTAATAGGATATACTGGCTGTTGTAAAGTAAAAAAGAACCCGAATTTGTAAACAGAGAGGAAGCTGTCACAAATCCTCAGTAAGAACAAGGATCTCATACGACCTGCAAAATATAGACAGCTAGTTCAGCATTACAACAAGCTACTACATCTATACAGCCTTCCTAAGATTAACAATAATGGTATTCCATTAAGGCCCATTGTCAGCGCACAAGGTTCAGCATGTCATCCATTGAGCCGGTTCCTGATAGATATAATCAACCAACTCACAGGCAAATCTCCATCGTATGTCAAGAATTATGTTCACTACGTGGAAAAAATCAACAATGCTCATATTCATTACAACCAGATGGTGAGTTTAGATGCAGTGAGTCTGTACACGAAAGTACCCACTGATGAGACTCTGACGGTGGTACAGGATAAGTTGACTTCAGATACCTCACTGAAGGAACGCACTTGTATCTCAATTGATAATAATCTAATGGAGATGTTGACCTTCTGTGTAGAAACCACATACTTCGTGATGGGATATGATATATACCGGCAGGAAGAAGGTCTAGCTATGGGATCACAATTGTCCCCAGTACTGGCCAATGTATACATGAAATACTTTGAGGAAATTGCGTTAGCATCAACACTACTAAAGCCAACAATGTAGCTACAATATGTGGATACCACATTCATACTCTGGCCTCACCAGGAAGATGTTCAAACATCACTAGACCATGTGAACTCTGTCCGTATATCTATACAGTCAACGATTGAAAAGGAACATAATAACAAATTATCCTTCCTAGATGTGCTGATAACTCGCACTGATCACGGGTTTAGGTCATTTGTATATCGAAAGCCAACTTTCACTGAACAGTATCTTCATTTGAACTCCCACCATCCATATAATATAAAGAAAGGAATCGTCCGCTACCTACAGCATCGAACAAAAATAATATGTAGTAACAGAAATGCATATCAAGAGATGGACTGCTTGAGAGAAACCCTCCATCGAAACAACCACACCAGCTCCAAGAAATCGAAACAAAACACCAAAAGAACGCCACCCGAAAATTCACCACAGTTTACATACCTTATATGAAGGGCTTATCTGAAAAATCAAAAGAATATGTAATCCATATGACATCAGGATAGTATTCAAGAGCGACTCAACTCTCCGAAAGCATCTTGTGAGAGTAAAACCCACGACGGAAAAATGTATAACTAAGAACTGTGTGTATACGGTCCGATGTAAGTGTGGGAAATTATACAAAAGGTGAGACATGTCTCCCACTAAAAGTAAAGCTAGAAGAACACCGGAAACCCGTAATACATGGAAATATCGGAAATTCGAGTATCGCTGACCACTTATGGGACGAAGTAAAAATTATAGATAGAGAAGAATGGTGGAGAGTAAGACGACTCAAAGAAGCAGCACATATGTTAGGCGACAATGACTTACTACGAAGACTTAGTATAGAATTTAATACAATATGGGAACCTATAGTTATAAATAAGTTATAATATATATATGTATATATATATTTATGTACAATATTTTTTATGTAACTTATCGCATTTCAATGTTATAAAGGACAGATTCACGTTATTTCATAAAACTTGTTTTTTACTCAGCATACAATTGTTTCGGCAAACACCAATATATTTGTAAAATTCTCCTGTGCATTTATTTCTTGGTGTGCTATATTCAGTGCTATTGATTTGTTTTGTCAAGTTAGTGGATATAGTACTAAGTAAAATTCAGTTTTAAGTGATAGACATCTGAAGGGGTAAGGTTCAATCCTCGGTACGGGCGATACGAAGAATTGCTTACGGAACAAGAGCATGCTACCTCCGTTCGATATTCCGTCCAGATTGCCGTGTTCGACAGAAATATTCCAGAATTCAAAAAGATATACCTTAATAAGGCTGGAGATTATAACGGCCGAAACGTTGTGAGAATAACCCTCAAGATGAGAACATTTGTCGGAATAACCCAAATAATACAAATAATAATATTGTAGAACAGAATTGTTATATGTAAAAAACTTTTTTTCTATTTAAACTAAACACTGTTCCCTACATTAAATATACTGCCCATATGTACAAGTCTACCCTTTATTAGAGGCAAGTAAATTGTTTGACCTTATAAAATTTCCAAAGAAACCTCTATTTTATTCAAAACTAGTTTGAGTACAGTTGGTTTGTTATCTAGAACTGTAAAGGAAAAACACTTTTTTCAAAACCAATTTTACTGAACAGATAGCATCAACCGTTTAGCAAATGATAATCATTTTTGCACAAACGTAAAAAGGTAACGCACTGTGACTTACTTTAAGTCAGAAAGATAAGAAAATGACTTCTTTCTTATATCAAAAGACCGAGCATAGCCACCTGGGTATTGTTTCGCAAAATTCGCTACTTGAAATACTGGAAACATTAATTTTGAATAATAAACATTTCATTCATAACTTTGTAAACACGACTCGATTTTTCACTTTCAATTTAGAAAAAGGATCGCAAATTGTTGAAAATCATCCGTTCCCTATAAAGAACGGTACATTTGAACAAAAATGTTAAATTGTTGTCCAGGAAATAAAACAATGTTGCGAAACAGAAATATTTGTTACATTAAATGTAATTTTTAAAAGCAATAACAAATAATAGTTAATTAATAAAATGTCGTTTTTCAAACAAATATGCAAATTGATATCGCATGTACATAAGCAGTATCAGGATAAAACACAATAATCCCAGTAACGCATTAGTCATACACAGAAACACCTTTATCCACAATTTTGACTTTACAAACTGCACCCTCCTCAACACCGAATACACTCTCCCACGCCGCAAGTGCATCGAAAACGCTGTAATCCTTTTCTCATCAAAATCTAACGTAAACCTTAGACTCGGATCTTATTCCTAAAGCAAACATCTGACAAAAACCGTACTCAAACAATGTAATACACCTCACCACAGCATAAACAGCTTCAATCCCGGTTAAAGTACTACTCTTTTTTACTGAATTTCACCCATGTTTCATTTTTTCTCTTCTTTTTTCATTTTCTTTCTCCCTCCTTTTCGTTTTTTTTTAAATCTTTGTCACACGCACTACACTTTTTCACATAGTTACGCACGTACCCAAAACATCCCGCTGTGCGTCTTCTTTTTTCTATGTTTTTGCTGTTATATCAATACATTTTAAAATCATCTCTTTTTCTTAAGACGTTCGTTGATCCTTACGAACCCGGTAAAGCTCTTGTTTTTTTGATGATTTATTCCTGTGTTTAATTTGTTTTTCTCTGTTGTATTGTTTCTTACATAAGCAGTATTAAAAATATGGTGCGTCTATTGTCTAAAGCTGAATTAACTTAAAATGGGACGTGTTAACTTTACCGTTAGTGTGAGAATAGAGCCCAACTTTCACCGTATTTATTCATTCATATTATGATGATTATAGCATGACTTTAGTGTCAAAGATGGCGGTTATACTCTTGTGCGGTGAATACGTGTGAACCGAGAAGAAACTGGAATATCAACGGTTCTCTTCAAGTAATCTTTCCCGAACACTCTAAGGTTTTATACATAATCCCTGGACGCTGCAACTCATAAAAGACTGAACCTCTTTCGATCTGTGTAATTCCTTCTCATCATTCGACCGCCAATTCCATGTAATAGACAAATCGCCGCGTTGCTTAGCAACCTTTTATCCCAAAGAAATCTTTATTTCAATCTGGTTTTAACGGGGTCGCATGGCAAAGTTAGACGCGCCATCTGGTAATTGATTCCAGTCACCTTTGTTATGAAATCGAAACCTGTTTAGTTACATGTACAGAATAGTCTCCCCGGAAGAGTACGTAGTTGAGAGGATTCGTCATTAGTTATTAGTAATTTCCGTTATATCCAAACGACTGAAAGACATACGATGTTTGTCTGAAAAGTAAAAGGACTTGCTTCACAAAAAAATGTATTTCAATTCCAAACATCAAACTAAATAGCTTCTACTTCTTCTTCTTCTACCTCTTCTTCTTTTACCCTTTCTTCTTCTTCTTCTTCTTCTTTTGATTAGATAATAATTTTAATACAGAAATTTTGTTTCAGCCAATCGAAAGTACAAAAAATGTACACTTTCACAATTTTTATGAAATAGATGTTGAAATATTGGCACCATGCGCTGAGAGTTACTTAATTAATACTTAAGTTAAGCCCAATAAATATTCCATACAGTCTGCACAAAAAATTCCACTGTGCGTCATCCCTTTGCCTCACCCCTGACAAGAGACTCAGGCTGTTCAGTTACTGCTAATCTTGCCCTTTGCCTCACGGGTCATTTGTTATACCAAGACCCTTCTTCTTTTAAAGGTCAGAACGAGACTGTTTCTTACCAGTAACTGTATATTTGTTGTTTTTTTCCTTCTCCAAATCCGTTGTCAGTCGTCAATATAACTTAATTTATTGTTGTATGGATCAACTTTGTCATTGTTTCTGCTATTGCCTTTCTCTCTACAAAATCGCGACTCATATTTTTGGGGGGAATAATGATTAAGTCACACTAAAAGAATTAGCATAACTGGAAAACTAGAAGATATGTAGGCGCTCGCTCTACGCACAATTTCATATTGTGCGTAGACATTAAAGGAATGCAAACTGAGACAGTTGGTATCCCTACTGATATATCACAGCAATATGACGTCGCCAATATGAAAACGAAATCACAGATTCATTATAATACTTTTGAACTTTCTCGACTAGAGAAATTTTGTTCCGATTAATTTAGGTTGTATTCCTACGATGTTACGTTATTTTACTTTATATAAAACAAAAAATAAGACCTTAACGTGAAAGGTAGCTTTTGGTAGATTTGTTGATTAGCACCCTCTGTTGACCACCCCACTCCACCCCCCCCCCTCCACCCCAAAAAATGAGATTCTATATTTTTAAGCGATTACATGTGAACACCGTGAAAAATTTGACAGAAAGAAGAAGAAAAAAAGAACAATCATTTTAGAATTTAGCATAAAATCATCTTCCATTTCTTGGCTATTTTAACGTTTTAGGGCAGTTAAAAATTGTTTACCATTAACTCTAAATTCGAATGGCTGCCAGTTAGGTTTAGGTTTAAGATTAGGTATTAGATGTTTTGAAAAATATTGTTTTATTGGGAATAAAGACTTTTTTGGACAAAATATTAGGGATGGAGAAATGCAGTTATTTCATTGCAATTTTGATCGAAAATGTTCTTGTCTTTATTATTTCGTCGCCACAAAAAAGTTAAAAATATCAGGTACGTGACTTAACATCGGTAAGGGGAGACCATACAAAACCCAAATTAATTTCAATGAAATTGCTCCAGTCAAGAAAGTTCAATACCACTCTTATTTTAGCGACAGATGTTTGTAAAGATATTAGTAAGATGCTGTATCCAAAAATCTAGCAGAATTGGAATGAAAATATTAACCATTACCGAACGAACAAATTTATTGGCATTAAAACAAGGATGCAAGCAACAAATTGTAAAATATCTGCCAGCAGATACTGTGAATTTTATCGTTTAGGGCAAGGCGAAATGTCTATTGAGGAATTAATATTATTCGGATTACTGTTCTCATCTTAAATGTTATTCTTACAACGTTCCGGTCGATGTAACTTCCAACTTTCTTTATATACGTCTTGTCGAACTCGGGAATCTATACGGAATTTCGAATGGAACACTTTATTTAATCCACGGGGTAGCTTGCTCCCATTCTGTCAGCAATTAACGGGAAAAAATCTGAGGTTACATCGGCCGAAACGTTTTGAGAATGACATCCAAGACTAGAACAGTAGTCTGAATAATAGAAATTATCAATCCTCATCTTAAACTTACCGATTTGTTCAGAGATAAGTGTAGTATTTACAAAGCTGTGAAGAAAAGAACAATTAATATGTAGACTAATATACAGCACACATCATGTTTCTTTTACTAAAGGGCCATCGCTTATCAAGGCCTAAAGATCACTCGAGGACAAGGGTTAATGGATTGTGCCAAGTGGGTGGTGAGACAAACCCCTTAATAATTCTAGATCATGGTTAGATCTGGGAATAATTTGATTACTTAAGGGTACGGCTCAATAAGAATTTGTTATCATTGGACTTGAAAACAACTATGTTGTAGTCAGCTGGGAAGCAGCTCCGTGGTATTGTGTTCCACAGACGTGCAGTTTTTGGAAATAAATTCCGCTCATGGAATTCCGCTTAGCTCCAGGTACACAGAGGAAGAAAAGGATCCTTTACAATGGTTGTAGCTAGACGTGTGTTTGAGGTGAAAAGAGAAGAGAAGATGACATCCCCACTAGATTTCGATCTCAGTAGAGCACCTACCATGAGCATCACGATAGAGTAGAGAAAGACTAGCAACGTCTCTTCTGTGAAGAAAGATGCTGCAGGGAAGAGAAGATGACATCCCCACTAGATTTCGAAGTCGATTTTGTACTGTGTCAAAGTAGGGAAGAGAGGAGAAAGAGAGAGACCTGAACGGCACCTCGCCCCACCCACTGATTTGATAATTTAAAGATTTCTCTTGCAAAGAAAACGGTTATGAAAATGTTTGACCCTCGACAAGGATATTCCATTAACCGCGGATTCTAGTAAATATTCCATACCGACAACCTTATCACAGGAAGCGCACGCAGTTATGTATCTTCTCATAACATTAACACAGTCGAATCTAATTATTTAAATATCGAAATGGAAGCACCAGTTATCGTGTGAAGCATTAACAGGGCGGGTCAGTTTTTATTAGGAGCAGAATTATTGTTGAAACACGGCAATAAGTCCCTGGAATTAATTTTCAATCCGAGAAAGGAATTACCAAAAGTTACATCTTCCTGAACAATAAGATGCTAATGGCTTTGGCTTTGGATGTCGGATGTAAAAGGAAATGTTATTCCGCATGTAGACGCATTGTCCAGATTATATTTCAAAATAAAAAAGACAAAAAGACTAGAAAATATAAAAGATGAAATTGTGGACGTGGTAGAAACTGACGTTATACAGATTAAGCGTCTTGCCTCAGAAACAATACACGATCCAATACACAGTCTAATTGTGTTCAGAATAAATATAAATAACTAGCAGGATCCGTGTCCCGGCTTCCCCCGTGGGAATATACAATAATAATTTAACTAAATATCCACAAAAAAAGAATTTCAAAGTTAGGGTTAGTGTAGAGTTAGGGTAAAATTTTTAAAAAAAAACAGCAGTTTGGTTCGTTTTGTGTAAAGTGTTGAAGTTCATTAATGAACGTTATCGTCACTTTTACTCAGCTAAAAACGTGTATTTTCCATTATGGTTGTTTTTTGTCAAGTCATCGCTAATTTAAGAATTAAACACCCAAGAAAATGACGTAAATGTAAAAATTTGAAAATAAATTAAGTAACGTTCCATTTATATTTTAAACTGAAAATAAATAATTGTGATATATAAAGAAAAATATTTCCCGACAAAAATTGAGAAACCATTCGGTCATATGTCTCAATTTACCGTTATCTGGGATGGAAGAGGTTGCTCATTTTACGTTAAATTTACGTTAATATAGAAAATGTATCCCCCATCTAAAAATCTGTATAATTAATTCTTTTATTTCTTTTATTGCGGATTTTGTCAGGCTGTTTACATGTAATCGCCAAAAAAATAGAAATTGAAGCAGTTTAAAGTCTTTTAAATTCTGCAAATACGGCAACTTACCTCTGTGGGTATGACAGAGTAATTTCAAGGATGCAACGGAATTGTTGGCACTATCGGTGATGTGCTGGATTATATATATATATATATATATATATATATATATATATATATATATATATATATATATATATATATATATATATATATATATATATATATATATTAGATTATCACTTCTTTAAAAGAAATAGAAAATGCAAAAATTGTTGTAATGTAATTAAACTTGGGATATGCGTGAACAACCTTGTTTCACTTTACATATACATTTGAACTGGTAATATTTAATATAAGTTAAGAACCTTATTTCCGAGGCCTTGGGCAACGACGGGAAACGGGATCTGCTAGCAAACAAATAAACTGAAACAACTAACCTGTTATTATTTTTCGCTCTGTTGCATATAATCTCTTGTGTGTTTTGTCCGGGAAAAAGAGAACTTCTTTTAGACTGAAGCAATTATCTAGAAGGTGGTATTAACAGTCTGGAGATAATAAACCTGAAAACTAAACAATAAATACCTTATTCAAATCGTGAAAAATTCATCAACGTTAATTCTATTTTGAATAATAAACGTTTGATGTATTCTCGTTATTATGAAAATATTTAATAGTTGTTTTCAAATTAAACTATTAAAATCCGATATTCCTTTATTCCTCTAATAGACTCATAACGACTGGAAGAACGAAATTGTAATTGATGAAGTCTTCGTTCTGTATATGGACGATTGAAACTGTTTTTCATATGATGAAATAACATATTTGTAAAAACTAATATTTTTGTGAAGTGAATTATGGTAGAAAAAATTATATTTGTAATAGTAATAGTAATTGTAAATAAAGGCGTTTTACTGAAATGAACTCGGAAGAAATCGATGTTAATAAAAAATTTGAATAAGGATTCTAGACATAAGCATTAGTAGGATTATATTTTGATTTCGATCTTTGTACTGGGACATAAAAGTGGTACAAAAGTGGTCCGTTCGGAGAATTCATTTTACCCGTCGTCGGACGGGTATTTTATACTCTCTTTCTTTATATATATATATATATATATATATATATATATATATATATATATATATATATATATATATATATGAGAGAGAGAGAGAGAGACCCCATGGTTTAATTACATTTTTTCTGTATGATTCGGCAATTATATTCCATGATTCGTGGATAGGATACTTCATATCAATGAAAGGCATACTGTTATGACAACAACTGTGTGAAAATCCTGCTTATATAACTGAAGTCATGGGCTTAAAAAGTGTTAGTTTTGTTGTTCATTAGAACGTCTTAAAAGATCTAAATGTCATCCAATTATGACAATCAGTATAATTGTGTGTAATTCACCTACGTTACAATCATATTGAAATCAGATGTAACGCAATATTTAGTTTGGGATGAGGTCAATGTAACAACATTTAGATGCGGATGTGCAAAAATAAGGCTATAATCGTAAATAGCCACTGATGTTTAAAATTAAGTAGAAAATTCCATCATCATCATCATCATCATCATCATCATCATCATATTCAATGTAAAGTATGTTTTACATGCTGCCATGTGTTGAGTTGCTTTTAGAACTTAACTTTTGATCTAAGCTATCACTAACCAGTTATTTATTTATATTTCTTTCAAATCAACCTTTAATACTTTCTTCAATCCTCTAGACCTAAGGGTTCAGCAGCCTTACCCTTCATCTTACTCACAGCTTCCCTACTATTTCTTTCTCAGGTGTCATACTGCTTCTTGAACCTCGAGATTTTTTCGATCTTATGATAACTCGCTATTCAACAATTTTTCATCATAGCATTTCTAAGCATCTCTCTTTTCCTATACCTTTGTTGCTAGCACGCCATTTTCATTTCCAAGTATCCCTTTCCTATTCCTTTATTGATAGCACTCCATTGTCATTTCCAGGTGCCTTTTCTATTCTTTTACTGATAGAACTCCATTGTCATTTCCAAGTTCCCTTTTCTATTCTTTTATTGATAGCACTCCATTTTCATTTCCAAGTATCCCTTTTCTATTCTTTTATTGATAGCACTCCATTGTCATTTCCAAGTATCCCTTTTCTATTCTTTTATTGATAGCACTCCATTGTCATTTCCAAGTATCCCTTTTCTATTATTTTATTGATAGCACTCCATTGTCATTTCCAAGTATCCCATTTCTATTCTTTTATTGATAGCACTCCATTGTCACTTCCAAGTATCCCTTTTCTATTCTTTTACTGATAGCACTCCATTGTCATTTCCAAGTATCAATTTTCTATTCTTTTATTGATAGCACTCCATTGTCATTTCCAAGTATCCCTTTTCTATTCTTTTATTGGAAGCACTCCATTTTCATTTCGAAGCATTTCTCTTTTACCATTACCCTTTTACTATCAATCTATTGTAACTTCCACGCATCCATCTTTTCCTATTGAATTGTTGATAGCACTCAATTGTCATTTCAAAGCATTACTCTCGTACTATTCCTTTTTTGCTAGAATCCCATTGTAATTTCCAAGCATCTCTTTAGTCCTATTGAATTGTTGATAGTACTCAATTGTCATTTCAAAGCATCTCTCTTTTACTATTCTTTTTTTGCAAGACCCCAATTGTCATTTCCAAGCAACTCTCTTCTATTATATTGTTGCTAGCACTGCATTGTCATTTCGAAACACTCCTCATGTCCTATTATTTTGTTTGTAGCACTCCATTGTCATTTTTAAGCATGCATCTTCTCTTATTCCTTGGTTGCTAGCACTCCATTGTCATTTCCAAACATTTCTCTTCTTCTATTTCTTTTTTGCTAACACTCCATTGTCATTTCTAAACAACCTTATTATCTTATTCCTTTGTCACTAGTACTCCATTGTCATTTCCAAGCATCCCTCATATCCTATTATTTTGCTGCTAGCACTGCATTGTCATTTCCATTATTCACTTTTCTATTTTTTGTTGCATGCACTCCATTATAATTTCAAACCATCCCTCATGCCATATTATTTTGTTGCTAGCATTTCATTGTCATATCTAAGCATTGCTATTGTAATATTCTTTTGTTGTTATCACTTCATTGTCATTTCCAAGCATCCTTTTTGTCTTATTCCTTTGTTGCTAGCACTCCATTGTCATTTCCAAGCATTTCTCTTGTACTATTTGATTTTTGCTAGCACTCCATTGTCATTTCCAAGCATTTCTATTGTCCTATTATTTTGTTGCTAGCACTCCATAGTCATTTCCAAGCATCCCTCGTGTCATATTCCTTTGTTACAAGCACTTCATTGTAATTTCCAAGTATCCCTCTTAGAATCAAGAATGCAACAGTTCGTAAAAGGGCTAATTTTATAATACAGAAGGGGCACAATCCAAAATTAATATTTGAAACAAAAACAATAATGTGCTGCCCATTTGGACCTATTCAGAATACGAAGAAGAGATGTGAAACGAACGATAAGCAAGTAAAGCTCGGGCCTTACAAACCAACCGAAAATAAATAATGAGGAAAACAGTTTAGGATTAGGGTTAGCGTTGATTGTGAAAGGCATGACATAATTAATACACGAAGCCAATCTAGGTCTTTAGTGAGAAAAATAGTCATAGATAATTAGAGAGAGGGGGAGAATCGATTCAAAGAAATTCAGAAAACAAAAATACAAATTGAGGAAAACGTTAGAGGTCTACGTCAAGGGTGAACATCAAGCTTATTCGTTTCATAGAGGTCTGATAATAATAGGTAAAGGCTAAAAGAATGACCATAAGTGGAAGTCTCAAATATATGTGTTCTCTCTCTCTCTCTCTCTCTCTCTCTTTCTCTCCCTTTCTCTCTCTCGTTTTCTCCCTTTCTCACGCGGTAGTATGTCGTAACCGAAAATAGAAAATAAACGATTTCCAACTGATACGATTAATATTCTTACTGAATGATTACTAGACTAGTGAATGTCTTTCCTGGGACAATATTAGAACGTTCTCTGACGTCTAACTGACTTCACGTACCCGTTTCTCAGCTATCTTTTGCAATTCTCTTCTTTTCTCCAGGATTTGTATTCATCACCACCACCATAAGGAGGAACTCCTCCCCGGTTTCCGTCCATCTTATTGGTGATTGTCATAGTCGTCACGTTAGCTACTGCGGGTTAGCGATGCTATTTTCCCATAGCTATGTGTCCACATACAACGCTCTGTATTCCCAAATTGTCATCCATCTAGTACTGACCAGACTCAACGTCGCTCAACTTCGATGATTTAGCGGGAACCGATGTGTCAATGTTATATACACATACCAATATAAAAATGGATCAAGAAACCAACGGAACTTACATTTCTTTTATTTTTTCTCCATTTCATTCTTTCCAAATATAATCTAAGGTTAAGATCGGATTCTAACTCTGCCTGACGAGATCTCAGTTTATAATAGATGTTGATCGATAACATGCCAGTGTCACAGATTTTGTACATGTCTGTGTAAATAAAAATAATCATATATATATATATATATATTAATTTTTTAACGTACATAAAAGTAATCCATGGATACGTGTTTCTGTCTATCAGCCGTCATCAGCATGGCTAACCTAGATAAGGATCGCCAGAAATACGTGTCCATGAATTATTTCTATGTACGTAAAAAAGGAATAAATATATATATATATATATATATATATATATATATATATATATATATATAAATAATTACACGTCCGATTATAAGCGACTTAATGCAATATTCTGCATATTCTTTACCGCTTAAGAAGTGGAAAAATTGTTAAAATAACAATTATTTTTTAATATCAGTAAAAACAATAACAAAACTATATATATATATTATAGAGTGGGTGATGTTCTCGGTCCTCCCCTGAAGATATTTTTTTCTAAAATCTTGGATGCTTACAAACGATTCATACAAGTATATATAGAAATTTAATAGAAAGGAGATAATAAATGCCGAAGTCGTTTTCTCATGAAGCAAAAAATATAATAAATAAATAAATATGTTATATTGTGACGTTTCTGCCGAAAGTTCTTATCTCCAAAAGAAGAAAGAAACGATTTTGCATTTACATAGGTTCACTTTCATCACTCATTTCTCGTAAGAGGCTTCACGCTCAGAAGTAACGAGCTTCAACCTATCAATGACATCGGAAACGAGTCTGATGTCATCAGCATAACAAGTATTAGTAGAGAGTTCATTGCTAAACACAAGTGTTGATTGCAGACTTCCAAATTATTTCCAAGAAAACGTTG
>OY744515.1:79543664-79573664 GCA_963556195.1 Sepiola atlantica
ATGAACTATGTTATATATATATATATATATATATATATATATATACATGGAAATTTGAAAACCTTCTGTGTTTTGTGGTACTTGTCCTACAATAATTCCCATTACTTTCAGATCGTGTAGAGTATAATCTATGTCTGCAAACAGTTTTTACAAATTATCTGCCTACAAACTAAATTAATCTAATCCATCTAAAAAAACTTGAAGCATAAAATCTTTTTACCAAAATTACTGAATTCGACATTAAATGGTCGTAAAAGAAAAGAGAAAATCAACCAAACTACTAATATTCCCCTTTTGTTAGTTATCTTCTTCTTTAGTCAAAAACAAATCAGACGAAATACTTAGGAAATGATTGAGGACCACCATGTTTCCAGCTCCAACCATTGTTCATCTTATCTAAACGAGAAATGTCCGATAGTAATCGACAAGGAAATAAAATGCAAACTGATTGGCCATTTGCCATTTGTATTACGCAGAGGACATCGTTACAACAAAACAAAAACCTACTGCACTCTGCCTTAGTGGCCAAACATGCCAACAGAACATCCTTTGACAGAAATACAAATGCTTTCACATCATATTAATGACTTTACATATTGATTTGTTCGCGTCACCTACTTTTAGACTTGTGTCTTTTTTCTCGGCTATAACATGTTTTATTATTTTAATCATTTGGGATAACAATATATATTTATTAGCATTTTTGTTGTGTGTTTTTATGAAACCAAAAGCAATGTGTTATGTAGTTTGATCTATCAACCGATAGTAAACTATCGGTTGATAGATCAATAACTCATTCTCTAGAATGGTGGGTCTCTGGAAATGCTCAATCGAATTCTTTGAAATTTTGAGCTAACAAAGTTGACCCTGCGTAATGTTTCGATGGAAATAGGGACGGGACTTATCTACAATCATTAACAAAAGTTGATGGTCACACTGCACTGATATTTTATATGATAGATAGTTGTCTCGTAATGTTTAATTTTACTTCAGTCGAAGTTCTCAGAAATCAAGGGGAACCATTCCTGGGGCTAACACTTGATCTCTATATGAGATACATAGATACCCGAGTATTCTATTAAAATTCTCCTTTATTTCTCAAGCATTGAGTTAGTAAAAAAGTTAAGAATAATTTCTTCTCTCCCTAACTGACCAGTCAATATGTCCTAGTATATCTTTCTTGTGGTCTGTTGGGCTTACCGGATTCCAGGACAAGAATTCATCTAGTCTGGTGGAGTATCCAGCACGTGGTATTACTTGAGGTAACATCATTAGGAGAAGATGCACTATTCCTCGTACGAGGGGATCTTATTTGTGCTGCGGATACTATGTAATTTGAATATTTGGTCAGAGTTTACTTGTAGGGGTAAGTATCCTCATGTCAGATTGTCCTGACAAACCCTTGTACAGAGAGACCGAAGACACTCGAGGATAGTGTCTAGTAGGTAATTCAAGTTGTATGTGTGTGTGCGTGCGTGTCTAGCTAAAAGTCAGAAAACACAGAAGACACACCAACAAATCTGACATATTTTTTTCAGCATTGCTTCGATAAAAATATGGAAAAATTATTTTTTTAATATTCATTATTTTGAGGGTCAGAGGAATAAAATTGGTCAGGGAGGATGGCGGCATTTAAAGCGATTTTTTCGAGCGACTTTCGGTGTAAAACTCGGACGAAGATACACATTCTTGGCCTCACGGTTCAGAACAAAGTGTAGTATCTGTTCTGTCCTCGTTCAAATGAGATGACATTCTTCTTGACTGAGAGGGGGAGAGGAAAGAGTAAGACGAGGTGATAGACGGGAAAGTAGAGATAGAGACGACGATAGAGAGCGAGACAGAAAGAGAAGTTTAAAAAGAAGCATGTTGCACACACTTTTTAAACTTTTCTTTGTTGTTGTCCATGCCCCAGGCAACGCCGGGTAGCCTTGCTAGTATCTAATATAAATGAGTATACTTTAGATTTGTCCTTTCAATCTACGCGGTTAGCGATGAAAATGCTTATTCAAATTTACATGTGACAGACCAAAGTAAATGCTATGTCAAACTTAAGCGTGGCATACCAACTGACAGACAAAGCCTCTAATAGGGATACGAGGCGACAGCTAAAAAGAAGAAGGGGGGGGGGAATAACACAATCAATTTTTATTTCATCGACACTCGGTGCCGCACTTCATTTTTTATCTCTGCTCAGTCGATGAAAAAGGATTCTTTCTAGACTGAGGCAATTTTTTTAATTTTTCTCCCAATCTAGAGTGCCCGTTTTTGAGGAGCTGTATTTTACCCCACATTAAAATCCAACCTTTAGTCTTACTCTGTCCTCGTTTAATGTACAATTGTATCGGGCGTCATGAAAAAATTAACATCATTTCGCAAGCCAAATAATTTTGGTTATTCTTGTGTTGAAATAACCTCAGATTTTCACAGAACTTATTTTTTCAAAATGTTATTCACTCCAAACAAAGCGTATTGCCATTGAGACGTAAGGGGCTATTGTGATAAGGGGGCAGATATATAGGGGCATCGTAAGTGGGGAGTTGTGCAGCAAGATGTTTATTCACATTACATTTTATTTTTTGCATGTTAGTACAATCAGAGAACAGGAAGCAAAAGTTAAATTTTAAAGGCCAACGGTCCGAGGAAAGAGTAAGAAGGTGTTCGGCATCTCGGGACCTCTACAGTGAAGGGGTTGGGTTTTTCTGCTAGTCGGATTGATCGGGAGTAATTACTTTGAGGAGGTACAAGTGGAGTAAGTTCATCGGAGCACATTCCATGGAAGTACTTTTAAAACAAGCACAGGGATGTAACATTGCGGCAATAAGACAGTGTTTGAGCATGGTAAACAGTGCAGGATTTATTGGGTTAGAGATTCTTTTTTGTATCTTGTCCAAGAGGGAAAAACTAGTGATTGGTGCACAAACTTAAATGTAGCAACAATATTCGATGTATGGACGAATGATGGATTTATAGAAATATAGGATACTGGCATATGTGATAAGTTTTCTAGACCGTTAAAGGGATCCCACTTTTTTGCAGCAGACTTGGCAGTATCTTCTATGTATTTTTTCCAATTTATATTGATTATGAATGTTAGACCGAGGAGTTTGAACGTTGGAATCTCCTGAAGGATACTATAGGCTATGACAGTCGGTGGTTGGAAGGGTTTCTTAAAATCGTTACAGGGAAGGGCTTTGTCTTCGTAGTATTAAACGTAAGCATCCATTTTGGGCCCCATTTCACTACAGACTGGAGGTTATTTTCTAAAGATTCAGCAATTTCTTTGGATATATCTGTGTTCGATTTGCCTGTATGTCGAGAATAGAGTGCGGTTTCATCAGCAAATATACCTATCTCGAACACTGTGCCATCAGAAGGGTCGTTTATGAAGATCAGTAATAATAGAGGTCCAATTATCGACCCCTGGTGTTCACTCATATTAACATGATGTCGTTTGGATTTACGACAATCGATAAGGTCTTGGCGTTCTTTTAGCTAAAAAAGGTCTGATTATATTAAATATTCTTCCAGTAATACCGTACGAATTAATTTTCCTGAGCGACCTTCAGACTTTGCTAAAGGCCTTGGATATATCAAGCGCTACAGCTTTAGCGTCATCTGTTTTATCTAGTGTATCGTCTGTGTTCAGAGATGACTGGTAGGATATCCGTGTTTACCTGATAACGTCACAGTGGTTGGTTGATGCTAAGCAGATAAACAAGATGCTCTGAAAGAAACGGTTGTTAAACACTACACATGGACAAATGACTGGTCATTTCTTTCTGAAATTATTTCATCTTTGATCCAGTAATTTGGGGGTATCTAAAAAAGGATATTGCGTGTTTTATTTATGTGGTTTTCAAGGGGGAATCAGTAATAATAATTTGAACGTAAAACTATAAAACAAAACATAAACTAAAATCCAAGATGGTTGACAGAAGTTGACAGAGTCTTGATAGAACATTTTTTAAATAAAAAATACTTGTTTTCCCTAAAATTTTAAATGTATTTTACACAAGACAGCATAACTTAAAATGTATTTTTGTCTTGATACAAAATTTTAATTTATTTTTGAACGTATATAAAATTGAACTTTAATGCTCACACGTCGACTGTCATAAAATAATATCGACTAGAAATTCCATTAAAACGTTTTTCATTTTGTCTAAAAGAATGTTCTAAGTTTATTTTTGGTGTCCAGAAGTTTTTTATGTGTGTAATTAAATTCTAAAACAGTTCAAATATGTTTGATGCTAGAAAAAAGACAAAGCTTAAAACATTGCATAAACGTCACATTCTGAACACCTTGAAAAGAATTTTATTTCAGGACAAGAAATACAATTTAAACTAAGTTCAATGGTTTATTTATTTCCAAATAGTTTTGAATTTTTATAACACTTACAAAATTCATTATTTAATCAGTTTTTTATTATTTATCGTTTTTTTAATGTTTATCGTTTGTTTTTTAAATTTGTTTATTTAATTACAGGGTGTACTGATACTACACTTCATTTTCGGTCAGTGAAGGAGAAATCCTTCTAAACTGAGCCAATTTAAATTTTTATTCCAATCCAAAGTGCCCTTTTTTTAGCTGGATTATCCCCACTTTAAAAATCTACCTTATATCTAACTTTGCCCTCGTGGGGAGGCAAGTAAGTACAACCGCACGTAATCACATACATCGTAATCAATAATATATATACAAAACAAATATGTTGATAGTGTAATTTAAAAAATATAATTGGCATTTCTTGACTTTGCATGTTTTTATTAAAGAGAATTGTTTATAAAGTATCTACAATCAAAATAATAAACGAATTTTAGTTTTTTAAATCCATTAAATAACGTGAAACAATAAAACAACTTAACTATTCTTTTTGAGTTAATCCTTGTTTTAATTTTTGAATTAATCTAATAAATAAAGTTAAGACGATTTTTCCCCTGTACATGTTTGAAGAGTAGGAAAATAACCACATGCATCACAGGCTACTAAACTCACCACTATATTATGCTTATTAATTCGAGCGTGTTTTAGTAAGTTTGTTATAATTTTTCTCCAGCTAACACTAAAAATATTACTTTTGGCCCACCATCTTCGACTCTCCTCAAAACATACTCCATATAGGTGGTAACAAAAACTTTCCCACTAACACTTTAGTACTGATAGTCTCCCCATCGACACCGGGAAGTAATAAACAACGTATACCTTTTTTTAAAAGTGTCCGTTAATATTATAATATAATAATAACGTATTAAAACTCGCTCGAGTTAATAAGTGTAATATACTGGTGAGTTTAGTAGCCTGTGATGCATGCGGTTATTTTCCTATTCTTCTAAAAGGTACAGGGAAAATCGTCTTAACTTTATATATTAGATTAATTAAAAAAATAAAACAAGAATTAATTCAAAAGAATAGTTAATATTTACTATTTGTCTGCTATTAATTTACTACATAATACAAAACATTACGCACACATTTAATGCACGCTCTCGCTAATTAAACTGATTTTTAGGAATGTCTGATTATGTTATTTCTACCTATTATGTATAGATTTATACTCAGTCCGGTTTTTAGAGTATGCAATTAACGAACATAGTTCCTTGCAGTGTTTCATTATCCAACACGGCGGCTACAATTTCTTTAGCGACTCGACTTTCGAATTAAGTCAATATACGCCAAGATACTTAACAGTACCTATAAAGTTGACATTTTCTGAAACCTACACCTTTCACATGCATAATATCCAACAATTAGAAAAAAACATAATTTTTTTCGTATAGAAATAACCCAAAACGTGTGATTGGTGGACCCTACATTTGGTCGCCTTCTGGCCGAGCGTAGCATAAAATGCATGCCAGCTTACAGGCTTAGTTTTAAGTGACTTTTTTTTCAACAGATTTTATACTCGCATTCTTGGCCGAATGGTGACGAACGTGAATCCAAGATCGAGAGGTTTGGCGTTCGATCTCCGTCGACTTACACAACTTTTTTTCTACATTGTTAAACATTTGCCAATGCGGTAGGGGGGAAGGTAGGACTACGGGCCGGATTTTATAAATTAAACCTTATGACGTAGTAATTTAAAAAGAAATGAATGTAATACGTAGTAATTTAACTATTAATTCAATGTAATACGTAGTACTTTAACTATTATGAATATCATCATTTCTATTCAAACACACATGGTGTATTAGTGCTCTCCAGGTAACTTAATTATATTTATATGTTTCAGTAGTGCTCATTTTCCTTTTTCCTTCCTCGCAAAAGGGAATTTATATACAAAGATAACAGGAGAATTAGTTTTAATAGTGCTCTATAGGCCTTTTTATTTTAAAAAGTGTCCATTATCATAGATACAGCAGGTGTTTAATCAAAAAGATACATTCTGGGGAATACCAGTAACATGGAATGGGCCAGAATATTCCTACAACCGTGTCTCCTTCCTTCATTCATTTCTTTCTTCATTCCTTTCTTCATCCAATCTCCCTTCCACAATTTCAAACCGAACATTACAATTGTCCGATGTGATCTATTTGCGTTCTGTCAGATGTTGACAAATTTTAATTCCTTCTTTTATATTTCTCCCGGGCAACGCCGGGCGACGGGTTCAGCTAGTATTTAATAAAGCTCAGTTTCAGTATGAATCATATCGTGTTACTTTCTTTTCTTTTTTTGAATGCAATTTTAAAAGTTGTCTAAAACCTTTTTTAAAAGCTATCATTCATTATTGACAGCTGGGTTTTTTGACATATCTCGTTTGCCAAGTGTGTATGACGTCATTTTCGATCGAACAGGCCTTCTTAACAAAGGCTGTGGTATGGCGCTTATATCACGTGACATAAGCAGTTCAAGCCGTAAGATGTATTCTCTGTGGTTTTTTTGTTTTGTATTTTCCTTATATTTATTCACCTCTAACAAGGGACATTGCCAATGACACGTAAGGGGTTTCTGTGGTTGGGACGAGATTAATAGGGGCATCCTAAGTGGGGGGTTGTGCAGCGAGATGTTTTATCACATTACATTTACATTTCTGCACGTTGGTACAGTCGGGGAAACAGGGAGCACGGGGGGGGATTCCATATTTGAACTGACACACCAATCACTAGTCTCTCTCCCTCTAAGAAAGGGTATGAACATGTCTCTAACCGCACTGTCTACCAAGCTCCAGCCTCTGTCCTATCGAAGCAATGTTACATCTCTATGCTTGTTTTACAAGTATTTCCACGGAATATGCTTCGACAAACTTACTGCACTTGTACCCCCTCAAAGTAATTACTCCTGACCAATCCGACAAGTAGCAAAATCCCACCC
Organism: Sepiola atlantica; assembly: GCA_963556195.1. Taxonomy (NCBI): domain Eukaryota; kingdom Metazoa; phylum Mollusca; class Cephalopoda; order Sepiida; family Sepiolidae; genus Sepiola; species Sepiola atlantica. The sequence goes on from OY744515.1 coordinate 79,550,974, forward strand.
GTTTACTGTTGAAGTTTCCAGATGCCGGAAAACTTTCTAGTATAAAAGCTTCCTTCTTTGAATCACTTGTTTCTGGAATTTCCTGCCTACTCCCTGTTTTCTTGATTCTCTGTGGTTGGTAGTATTGTTGTAATTTGCGTGCCGACAGATCTCTTGTATTGCTATACCCTGTGTGCTATTTGAAATCCGGGAAGATGAACTTGCAATGGAGTATTTATTTACCTCCTCTCCAAGCGGTTAGACACACGGTCAGGTGTGAGTTTTGATGAAAGTGTTTCTATGGAACGTAATTCGGGAATGCATGCTTTATGGGTTCGAAAGTGACTATAAGGACACGGATTCTAAAAAAAAAACTTTTCTTGCAAGACGGGTAAAGGTGCAATTAATCACAGTACAGTAACCCGACGACGGTGGTTCATGACATTTCGCTCGGATTACAAGAACCTCGACGATCAGACAAGCTCGGGTAATTACGTTTCAGAATTTTGTAGATAGGGATTGCTAATTTGTATTATTTGAATAATTTGGACTACTGTTCTCACCTTTGTTTTTATTCTCACTAGGTTCCGTGCGATGAATCCGTGGCGCAACGGTTAAAGTGCCAAGTAATAATCAATTCTAAGTGACAGTCTTCTGGATGTTGAAGTTCCAATGCTAACGACAGGCAATACTAAGAATACAATAAAAATGACTTCTACCCGGCCATGACCGACAAGAACAATCTACCTCCGCCGATTAAATAAAGGGTTCAGTTTGAAATTCCGTACAGATTCCTGAATGAAACATAAAGATTTCATAGTTAGACAAGACGAACCCGGAGAAGGTCGGAGGTTACATCGGCCGAAATGTGGGTGGAATAACATCCAAGATGATAACAGTATTCCGAATAATCCAAATAATATATGTTCAGGTAACTTTACAATTGTTGATTCTAAAGCCGTTTTACAAGAGCATCTGGGGCACTGTATATCTGACGTTCTAGTGATTACGGGGATTAACCCTGACACTATTAGCGTGCTTTGGAATGTCTTCTGGCAGATTACGAATTTTTAAAATCAGTTATGAGTTCCTCAACGCACTTTCAAAAACATCCAGCATTCCCCAGTCTAATAGAGCACAAAGTAATTCAATATTGCAAACGTATTTGAAAATGTTTGCCTGAAATTGATTGCTGTGAGGTGCGTATGCATGGAGCAGTTAATCGTATGTTTAATAGGGGGGGGGCTATTCCAGATGACAGGATTTACATTTGTATCCATTTTTAACAGTCATCTTTTATCGAAAATCTGACAGATGCCAGCATTGAGCATCTCCACAAACTCACCACACGCAAACATCAACATTCTCCTCAAACACAAACACACACACACACACACACACACACACACACACACACAAGTAAACAGACATAAAATTTGACCGAACTATTTGGCGTTTTATGATGGCATGTTTTACTCCTCTGTAAACATCCGTGTCCCGTGTGAAATTCGAACCGAACTAAAAAGAAAGAAGATAAAAATTGAAACACTCTTTTTGTTATTATGTTTATTTATTTTATTTATTTATTTCTAACCCCATATACATTTCGGTAAAAAAAAAACATAATTGCTTACAAAAATGAACAATCCCCACCAAGAACTCGTTTTTTACCACAACGAAATATAACTTTCCTAATTTATTTCATGTACCTAACGTCAGGCTTCCCATCTGTGAAACACAATACCACAAGACCGTTTCCCTGCAGAATACAACATGGTCGTCTTCAAATCCAATGTCAAGAAATTCATGCCATGAACCCTCCCAACAACTATTAAAACTTAGCCCATTCCAACAATCATTCACAATTGTCTCATAACGTTCTTCATCTCCTAACTGACAATCATTCCATTTCATTAAGTGGTATCATCGAGTCGTTTTTGGCCTTGAAAAGTGGTGATCCATTAGAACATTAATAATTTTTTTTAAATTAGGTAATAAGTAAAGCCGCTGTCACTATTACTTTTATAATATAAACAAACATTTAGTTGATTTAAGATTAAAACTAACGAAAGGATATTTAGATATTTGCAGAAAATTGCGTTTGTCATTTCTAGTTTTTCCAAAGGGCAAAAAAGTTTTCCTGAAGTAACAGATACTTTATTCATGTTAATAACCAATAATCTTACGTTTTGTGTATTGGTTTAATAACAAAAGTTGAAATTTTAGTCTTTTGGTGAACTTATTTTTAACTAACAGAAGCTAGATTTGGTATACAGTGTCCGCCATAAGAAACTGTATAATTTTATTTCAACATAATAAATGAAAACATGGAAGAACTGTGTAACTGCAATATAGGAACTAACAAAGGGTTCAGTTAGTTTTTGCAACATAAAACATGATGTTTATTAAAACATTTATTAAAGCTCTGTGTACTCTCCATGGAGCTCAATGCACTTTGCTAATCTCTCACGGACTGAGCGATATACCTCAGCGCACAGCTCCAGTGGCACTGAAGGAATAGCAGCTCGGATATGTTCCTTAAGTTTAAGGATGCTACAAGGATTTGCTGGGTAGACTTTGTCTTTGAGAACGGCCGACAAAAACGGTCGGGAAGAGTAAAATATGACAAACAAGATGGCCACTGAGGCGGTTCGCGCCTGCTAATCCGTCGACCAGGCAGGTTGTCGTCCAGCCAGTTTCGCACAAGCGCAGCGCAATGGGCTGGTTTCGCCTCGTCCTACTGAAAGTACACATCCTCTGCACTATCCTGCTGTTTTAGCATAACTAGATGACTTTGTGCAGTCAATATATAGTTACTTATGGCGGACCCTGTATTGAAACCAACAACATCTTTATCATCGAGTTTATTGTATTTGATAAACAAACGTTATTTTCCACGAGTTTAGCTAATTTCGAGCCCATCTCTCGTAGAAAACTTTCGCCTCCGGATGACTTCGGAATCAGATTGTTTCTTCTACACAGTTCAAATTGATTGAGGGTTAGGGTTTAGGTTTAGGTTTAGGTTTAGGTTTAGGGTTAGGGTTAGGGTTAGGTTTAGGGTTTAGGGTTTAGGGTTAGGGTTAGGGTTAAGGCTTAGGGTTTAGTGTTAGGTTTAGGGTACGGGTTAAGGTTAGGGTTTGCCAGTTTAAGTCATCGATTGTCTAAAATCTCGGAGATAAAATGCTGGTATTCTTACTGACAAGGAAATAGGATATTGTTTTACGTGTCGATTGTTGATTGGATAAAGCCCACGTTAAACTTAAGAATGACAACACAAAGAAAAATGCTATTTCACGCATAAGCATCTCCATTAAATGTTTTCCGGTCAGTCGGTTGGTCAGTCACGCATCAGTTTAGTCTGTCACGTTCTTTTATTTAGTAACAATTTGTTACTGAATGAAAAAAAAACGTCGAGTTTCGTTTTTTTAGGTTATGACATTAAAGGAAATGAATATTCTTAAGATATCCAATTCCATTTGCAGATCCAGCACTGAAAATGCAATTTCAAACTTCAGCTTGACAGACCAAAAGAAATGATATTTCAAACCTACTTGAAAAACAAAGAAAATGCAATTTGGAACTTGAGCTTGACAGACCATAGTAAATGGGATTTTTAATAACATCAATCTAACTAATATTTAGCTATATATATATATATATATATATATATATATATACAGGGTGGGCCAAAATAAGGGTCCTATCTTTAAATTTGAATAACTTGAATTTGAATAACTTCCACAAAATAAAAGTTAAACTCACCAAACTTTATGTGTGTGTAGACTGACCCTTCCGAGATTTTTTGAAATAAACAAAACAAATTTTAGCCGAAAAACACTTCTTAAAACTTACAAAAACTAAAGTATTGTTTTTTACACTGTTTTGAGTTTTTTAAGCAAAAATAATGTTTTCTAAATGAGGGTACGTTCCTTAGGGCTAATACGGCTCATGCTTGCTTCGGAAGGGGTCCTTTACTTATTCTAAAAAAAAATTTAAAAAAATCAATAAATAAAAAAGTTATGAATTTTTAAAAATAGGACCCTTATTTTTGCCCACCCTGTATATATATATATATATATATATATATATATATGTGTGTGTGTATATGTATATATGTATGTATATATGTATATATCTATGTATGTATGTATATATATGTATATATGTATGTATATATGTGTGTATGTATATATGTAAATATATGTATGTATATATATATGTATATATATGTATGTATATATGTATATATATGTATATACATATATGTATATACATATATGTATATATGTATATATATGTATATACATATATGTATATACATATATGTATATATATGTATATGTGTATGTATATATATATGTATATATATGTATATACATATATGTATATACATATATGTATATATATGTATATACATATATGTATATATATATGTATATACATATATGTATATATATATGTATATATATGTATGTATATATATATATGTATATATATGTATGTATATATATATGTATATATATGTATGTATATATATACATATATGTATGTATATATATGTATGTATATATATATATGCATATATATATGTATGTATATGTATGTATATATATATGTATATATATGTATGTATACATGTATATATATACATGTATATATATATGTATATATATATGTATATATATATATATGTATATGTATGTATATATGTATATATATGTATGTATATATGTATATATATGTATGTATATATATGAATGTATATATGTATATATATGTATGTATATATATGTATATATATACGTATATATATGTGTATATATATACGTATATATATGTGTATATATATACGTATATGTATATGTATATATATATATATATATATATATATATATATATATATATAAGACCAATGTGTATTATTTGTATATAAATAAATATATGTATTTCCACCCCTGTCAAACGAAGGTAGCGAATAAAACGCGTGCTATTTTCTTGCCCCCGGTTTAAGCGATTTCAAGTGATGAGGGAAAGCGTGCGAGCAAGCAAATATTAGGTCAGCCAACCATCTCAAACAAACCCCTCCGCCTGAAATAAATTCGGAAAGAAATCCCCCACTCTATAATAAAAAGTCAACGATGGGATTTTTTAAGTCATCAGAGATTATACTAATTATTTATATATGGAAATTAAATTACTGACGGAATTCTAAATGGATATTTTAGAGATATATCTAGATGACTAGCGAGTTGACTCACTTACGAATCATAATTGTTTGCCATTTTTAACGTAAGGTCTACGCTAGTATATCTCTATATAAAGTTAGATATGTGTACATGGTTATATATTTGTATGTATTTATTCGACGTAAGGTGTAGTAATGTGGCTATATTTAGTTTAATTTAGTTTTATGCAAAGAAGAAAAAAGGGTGTGGAAGCTCTTCGTTAAAATTCAGATACCTCCGATTTTTAGGTATTTGACATCAGTTACCCTGAAACTATTAGCGAAATCGGAGTTATTTCGGAGTATTTTAAAAGGTTTTTACATGCATTATATCATAACAACCTTCTATTTTAAAATTAAAATATTTCAGAGTTGCAGTAAAATTTAATCCGTAGTCATTGGACACCAATTAAGCAAGATTCCTTGAATTTTAATTTCTTCTTAAGAACCATTAAACTTAACCTTAAATTTTAGACATTTTCTAGAATCAAAATCATATCATAAATTTGGATCAAAATTTGAATGAGAATACTAGAGTTGATCTGAATTTTCGTAAGAGGACATAAAAGTGATGCAAAACTGCGTCGAGAGATTATATGCAAGTACGATGTTGGCATTTACTCAATATTATACTGTTTAATATATAGCATCGAATGATTTAATATGTTTTAGTATGCATTTTGTTGTAACTGCAAAAAATAACCCTTAAATTTTAATTTCAGACAGAAATTAAAAAGAAAATGTAATTATTGCATTTTCTAGATATTATTTGCAAGTGCTAAAATTAAACTTAATGGCTCGCAAAAAAAAAGAACTAACAAGCGATAAAAACAACTCTATAATAAAAGAAATCAGTAACGTAAAATCTCAACTTCACATTCCAAATCATGATATAAACTGGTAGTATTAGCAGCGAACTTGTGGGTCCTTTTAAAGTCAGGGACGAAGGGAAATTGAACTGTAAAAGTTACTGTGATTTCCTAGAGGAACATTTCTTTGAGTAGTTGGATAACCAATCATAAGCTAAACGTAAATCATTGATATTTATGCAAGACACCGTACTAAGTCACGCTTCAAATCTCACGAAAACATGGTCACAAGAAAAGGGAATTGTATGTGATTCGTCTCTGGACGATGTGACCTCAATCCAACTGAGAACCCGTAGAGTACCCTTAAAATACATTTATTGCAACGCTAAACAGTTTAAGAGCAAGCATGAACTCTGGAAAGCAGTAGAATTGTTTGCAAGTAACTTATCAGTTGCAACAATAGCAAATCTAACACCAGCTGATAATGTCAGACTGTTAAAAGTTATTGAAAAAAAATAAGCATCAGTGCAGTAAATGATGCAACACGTTCCTTTGTACTTCTGTTAATTTGCCTTTTGTTTTTTGTTCAATCTATATTTTGTTATATTCTCGTTGCATAACGCTTCGAAATTTTTTATTTATATTCTTTTATATTCATATATTCTTTCAAAATCAACAAATAAGTAAAATTTATTGTATAAAACCTGTACTTGCAAATAAAATATCGACAGTAAAATGTGTTTATTTGATCAATCACATAACATTTTTTTTGAATTACAATAATAGCAATACTCTATCACTTTGCATGTGAGTTAAATATCTTATATAGGTTAGATATAAACAGTTATATAAATTAAGTTAAATCAATTCAAAAATGCTTGATGTTTTATTATTTGCATATAATCTCTGAACGCACTGTTACAATTTATACACCAATTTCAATGCGTGATCCCCTTGTTTTTTTTTAAATATAAAGTGTTATTGAAAAAATATCGAAAAAATAGCGTTTATTAGAAATGGTAGAACGCAAATAAAAATAAGAAAAATAATCGTTTGTATTTGTACGGTATCTTGTCTTATTTGACATTTAAGATTTAGATGGTTTTAACAACTAGCTATGACAGAAATTTACTGATAGCAATAGAGGTCAAGAGAAGAAAGAAAAAGAACTGCAGCCAATACACGAGTTATCAGATGAGATCACTTCCGGTCGACACCACTTCCGGTAGGGAATGAATAGTGACCGCCATTGGAAGAAAAGCATTTATTTTTCTATGGTTCACAGTTTTATTAAATTTGAGCTGTAAAAGAGGAAATGTATCGCTTCGTATGTTTTGGGTGTTTTGTATTCGCTTCAGTTTATGTGTATGTCTCTGTGTGTATATTGTTATTTTCATTTTACCTTTTTCATTCTTCCTTTTTATATTCCTCGTGTATTCCTCTTAATTTTTCTTTGTTTCTTTTGTATTGTTCTATTTGAAATCTTTCTGCAGGAAACAAAGATGTATTCACATCTGTAGCAGTTATACGGTCACAATAACTATCCAAACTTCATATGGAAACTTCTTTTCACCCAACACCATAATAACATTGCTAAATTTCCAAATACCAACACGTTCTATCAGTTGTCCAAACTCCCCGTCTGCTTTTAATCCGTCTTTTTAAAGTCAGTTTTTCTCTACACATGCAAATTAGTTGCTCACACATGTGAATTAGTTCTAACTATAGAAATCTGCAATTAAAACTATGATTTCTTTTTTCCTTGGAAAGCAGTCGCTTGACACGCGAAACATCTAATACGCTTCAAAGCTGATACGTGTTCGTTTTTGTCTCTATTGTTACACATTTTTCTTTTTATTAGTTTGCTAAATGTTTGTTTGTGTCTTTTCATTTATTTTTATTCTATCTTTTAAATGCTCCTGTTTATCGATCTTTATAACTGTACATACTTCCAATGTATTTCTTAATACCTGCAATTTATACAGAACAATCAAAGACGCCGTTGAAACAATAAATGTTTTTTTACGACTTGAGGGGGAAAGCCGGTTCCTTTTTATTTTTCTGTAAATAACGTCGGTCAGTTGATGAAGGGTTAATTCTGCCTGTTTAGGTTCGAGCGAGTGTCTCTCGTCAAGAAGTCCAGTGATGCCCGGGATAACTCCTTGATTGTACACACAAAAGAATTAAATATAAGACTATTATAAGTCTAGAAAGGTCTCACTAGATCCGCCAGGCACATTTAGAGGGTTACCTTGGGAAGGATGTGACTTTACTAGACACGAACGGTCATTCACTGTAGATAGGTTAAATACAGCCTATAGCTGCAGAAAGTTGCTTTGAGATGCATTACTTAGTGCTGTGTGCATAGGGGCAATTATGGGATGTCACTGTAGGTAATCCAAGAAAGGTACAGTCCTTCTGAATCCCTAAACCTAATAAATATAAGAAATCCATATTAGACCAAACAGATTAAATATTATCAAAATCGTACTTAAATGATTACAATATGAATTCCATTGCCAAAAGTTAATCAGACTACAAGAGTAGCCATTATGGCCAGAGGACTTGAGTAGCCATTTTGGCCAGACGACTTGAGTAGCCATTTTGGCCAGACGACTTGAGTAGCTATTTTGGCCAGACGACTTGAGTAGCCATTTTGGCCAGACGACTTGAGTAGCTATTTTGGCCAGACGACTTGAGTAGCCATTTTGTCCAGACGACTTGAGTAGCCATTTTGGCCAGACGACTGAAGTAGCCATTTTGAGCAGACGACTGTAGCTGATTTGAGCTCTGCCAAGTCGCAAGCAATGAGAAAAAACGACTCGATGAGATCATTCGAGAGTTTTGTGCTGCTAAAAACAATTTTTCAATGTTCAGAATGGAATAATAAATATTTCTTCATTCTTTTTTAAAGTTTGGATTAGATGACGTGACTACACCTTTGTAGACATTGGACCAATTTCAATAGAAATTATTTTTCGTAATGGTTTGTTAATTCATAAAAGAAACTGACTACGAAAATCCAGTTTTTTTATTTTATATTAAACTTTTTTTTGCAAAGAAAATAATTCAATACATAGAATATTAAAACATATAGTTTTAAGAACGCACGGTATTTATACGCACACATACACACACATATATATATATATATATATATATATATATATATATATATATATATATATATATATATATATTGTGTGTGTATTAAGGCAGCATTTTTCTATTTATGCAAACATTGTTAAAAATAACAGAATTCGTCTATTTTATTATACCTTTTTATTTTTTTTTCAATTTTTCTAATAGTCTTTTTTGTATTAAAATTAAAAGAAATAATAAATGTTCACAAACGTTTTTGATTCTTCGTCGAACCATCGTCAGGTGTCAAAAGCAAAGGAACAAAAAAGCTGGAGAAAGAAGAGAATTTGTTTTAAAGACGACGGAAAAAAACGCGCAGATAACGTTTTTCGCATAGTTCTAGTAAAGACGCTGACAACTTAAATTCAGCGACGCCGAAGTGGCATCACAGAATAAAATCGCATTACGTTGAGCATTTAAAAATGTTGCGACTGGTTTCATACGTTAATCTTAGGTGGTGGTGTTTTTATGTAGATAGCTTCCAGTATTTTTAAATTTTTTTAATTGCTTTCAGAATGTATTATTTTAGTGTTATTAACTAGAATGTTTCTTAAATCAGAGGCCGAGCAGTTGTGTCTTTGTAGATCGTGGTAAATTGAGCTAGAATTTGCAAGTGAGGCGGCAGGATAGAGTAGTTGTTTTAAAAACAATGAGCTATTAGCTTTATTATTATTATGGGAGTTACATTCTCCTAAAGGGCATTTAAAATTATAGATAACATTATTTCTTTTTGTTGTTTTGGGGGTTGGGGAGGAGTTGCTTTTTACTACATAGATTCCGTTAGAAAAAATAGAAGCAGAAAACGGTGGCAATGGTGACGTAGAATAGCGACAATTGGCCAAGAATTAACAATTTCAATCGGAACAAAATTGCCATACTTGGAATCGTTATTTTTTTTTTTTTCAAATTAGAAAAATGAAACCAAAATATTTTTATAGCAATCATCATTGTTAAATTTTCGCAGTTTTCAATTTTCTTTCATTCTTTCTTTCCTTCTTTCCTAACTTTATTACTATTTCTGTCCCAAAGCAATGTAAGTTTTTGAATAGACATCATTATCAAATGTCAACCATTTGTTATTTTCATGCTCGAAAAAAGAAAGCAGGGGAAAAATTAAAACCTGTTTCTATTCATGATTCCTGCGAGCTAATAAGAAAGGATTTGATGTTTTTTTAGTTGCTTCCATTTCGGCACCGCAACTCCATTCGTCGAAACCGACAAATACAATTCGCTAACCGATCGTTTCCTTTTCCAGTCTATCTCAGTCGATATGTCAGGTGTCCTCGGCCCCGATACTTCACGATTCATACGAGACATGGGACAAATAATAGCCACTTATAGGAACGTGACTGTGGAATATATTAAAACAAATATGTGATTCATTATAGTGTTGAGGAGGAGGGGCTCGACGTTGCCCGGGAGCAATTACTTTAAAACTGAGAGCTCGCGTGAATTTCTCATATTTTTATTTTGTTTGGTAAGTGGTATATGCTTAATCCAAAAGTGCTTAAACCATATATACAGACATGGGACAAATGATAGCCACTCATAGGAACGAGTCCCGAGAGGCCGCTAGAGGGGTCCAGCGCATCTCCCTAGCTATCATCCGAAGCAACGTCATATCTATTAAGACGTCATCTCGCAACGTCTATGTCTCGATGAAGAAAAAACGTTGCCCTCGTGTACAGGCACGTAAATAAGGATTTATTGGAACAGAATTTATTAATTCCCTGCATTTTTTTACACGTCGATGTGGAACTCAAATCGATTTCTTTAAATAATATAATCAGTAAAAATAAAATTTAAGTAAATATTTTTCTAGTGTTCACAAACGAATATTGGTTGCTCTGTATCGAGAAGAAGAACATATTGTGAGGAGATGAAAAGTTTTCTCGAATCTGCGTTCACGAAAATTGTATGCAAAAAATTTTTACGTAAATATGAATTCTGAAAAATAATTCTATTCTCTACATTTCTGGAGGTCATTAAAAAAGAGTTAAAGTCAAGGTTCGTCATTAGTCTAATACTGTGGAATATATTAAAACAAATATGTGATTCATTATAGTGTTGACGGGAGGGGTCGACGTTGCCAGGGAGCAATTACTTTAAAACGGAGAGCTTGTGTGAATTTCTCATATTTTTATTATGTTTGGTAAGTGGCATATGCTTAATCCCAAAGTGCTTGAACCAAATATAGAGCAGGTGTGCTTAATAATACAGTGTTAAATTTGATAAGTTGTGTAATGGATAGGGAAGTGAGAGACGGGGGAATGGGAGAGTGGGGGAGAGACGGGTGTTATACATATATATATATATATATATATATATATATATATATATATATATATATATATATATATATATATATATATATATATATATATATATAAATGCGGTTAGAGAAAGATAGAGAAAGAGAAGTTTTAAAAGAAATAAATTTACACACATCTTAACTCTCCTATTTTATTATTGCAGCCGGGCAACGCCAAGTAGCCATGGTAGTTATATATAATTAAGCCCCTATTTACTTGCCTCTCTGTAAGGACAGAGTAAGACACAAGGTCCGTTTTATGATGTATGAAAAATCGAGCTCTCCAAAAAGGGGTACTCTGGATTAGGACAGAATTGTTTTTAAAATAACCTCACTCTATAAGCATTTCCTTTTTACTCAGTTAGGACAGAAAATATTAAGTGTTGTATCAGAACAGATACTAGACTTTGCTCTTCACAAACCTCAAAAGAATGCTCCAGGGAAAGAGATGTGATTTAAATGAATTAGTGATCTCGAAAACTGTGGGGGTTTGATGTCAAACACAAATATTTCTACAAAAAGGCATATAATTATTAGAGAAACATTAGAACCAGTGAATCATCCAAAGAACTTGATAAATAAAGCCGAATTTGGCCTAAAAGTTGATTGTTTTATTAGTTAAACCTTGGACTTATTGAGTGATGTGTTAATTGATAGAAATAAACTACTGATTTTAGCTTTTGTCAAATAAAGAGTCAATATGTCAAACAACATTAACTGCTGCTGCTACTTCGAACCACATAACGAATACAGTGAAAAATATATTAGCATATTTCAATGTTTTTCGAACCACATAACGAATACAGTGGAAAATATATTAGCATATTTCAATGTTTTTCGAACCACATAACGAATACAGTGAAAAATATATTAGCATATTTCAATGTTTTTCGAACCACATAACGAATACAGTGAAAAATATATTAGCATATTTCAATGCTTTTCGAACCACATAACGAATACAGTGAAAAATATATTAGCATATTTCAATGCTTTTCGAACCACATAACGAATACAGTGAAAAATATATTAGCATATTTCAATGTTTTTCGAACCACATAACGAATACAGTGAAAAATATATTAGCATATTTCAATGTTTTTCGAACCACATAACGAATACAGTGAAAAATATATTAGCATATTTCAATGTTTTTCGAACCACATAACGAATACAGTGAAAAATATATTAGCATATTTCAATGTTTTTCGAACCACATAACGAATACAGTGAAAAATATATTAGCATATTTCAATGTTTTTCGAACCACATAACGAATACAGTGAAAAATATATTAGCATATTTCAATGTTTTTCGAACCACATAACGAATACAGTGAAAAATATATTAGCATATTTCAATGTTTTTCGAACCACATAACGAATACAGTGAAAAATATATTAGCATATTTCAATGTTTTTCGAACCACATAACGAATACAGTGAAAAATATATTAGCATATTTCAATGCTTTTCGAACCACATAACGAATACAGTGAAAAATATATTAGCATATTTCAATGCTTTTCGAACCACATAACGAATACAGTGAAAAATATATTAGCATATTTCAATGTTTTTGATGCACTTGACGCCATTTCCGATATAGTAAAAAAACATTAATTTTTAAAAGAAATTAATTTCATTTGTTTTAATTGGTTCTTTTAGTAACAAAATTGTTTTAAATTACGTGTAAATAATAACATTCTACATTTAAAATATTTATTTTTAGAGATTTTTAAACATTTTCACAAAAATACTTAAAGTACAATATAAAATTTAATGCGAGTACAAATTTCATGAATATTATTAACTTTTTGGTATTATTGTTGGTGAGGACACTAAATTTAACGTACAATGATCAGTCAATTTCTGGTTAGATGGCGTTTGAATGACATCTAACCGTTCTAGTTTAATCTTAAAAGTAACATTTATTTAGTTACGGTGGCATAGGAGTAAGGGAGGTTTTGGGGGTGTTACCACCCGAACTTTGGGTTAGCGGTAAGCTGCATGTATTACTTCACCTAAAACATATTACCATGTTGTATGCACATTTTTCAAAATGAAAGATTTTTCAAATTCACTATATAAATTTAACGTAAACTGATCACCTACTTTATGACCAGCAATATTTAAACTTTTTTCTATGTACAAATTTCGGTACTAAGCAGTTTACGGGTCGGGCTGAAATTTTAACGTTATAATTTAGAAACCCATTACTAACATGGGAGGTTGGGGTTGATTACCTATTCTGTACTTTCACCTTAAGATGTAGAAACAACATAAGAAGAACTGCATTGAAAGCGAGTAATTGTGTGTGTTGCCTCCACACAAGGCAGATTTATACGACAAAAATAAGTTTACGAACTTTTGTCAATATCTTTCTTGTCTTCGGCATGAGATCAAGAAATCTTTTCAGACTGAGGTCATTTTAATTTCCGTTCCGAAACAGAGTGTTCCTTTTTTGGGTATATGACGACAACAGGCTTTTGTGAATTGTTACAAAAAATACTCTTAATGTGGACAAACATTTAAATTGTCTCAGTCTGGAAAGATTTCTGTTTCACTGACTGTGAACAAAGACGGTATGGACATTTTATGTGTTTAAACCTTTTGCTTACAGGAAAACACTTTGTCAATATATTTTTTAGTCTATCTCCACCCTCGTGGGGGGTGAAAACAAGGTGTTTGTTTTCTGTATCGAATGGGAAATGAAAACAAAAAGAAAATGTACAAAAACAAAAATAATTGAAACGGATTTATTTGTAAAGCATGGGGGGGGTGATCCCCCCCCCCCGCCTCCATCTGGTGTCAATTTTTCAATATTGTTGCATAATATCAGAGTTTTCTTTTTAAATTAATTGAAATAAAACTGAAAATAGCAGAAAAGGCCCCCTTACTAAATCTGTTCGAGTTGACCCTCAGGAAATTAATTATTTTTTGTAAATTCTAAATATTAGTGCAACAAGTTCAGCATAAAGTTACGTAGATGAATTAACCTTGATTCGTGTTACTTTTAAAATCCAAATAGTCGTAACACCTTCTCCATCACAGAAGAAGATTTCATTTTTGGGCCGTATGAACGGAAGTCTGCAAAAAGGTGTTTCTTTGTATTTTGTGTCAAAAATAATAGGTATGTTTTATAAACAAATAAAGTCGGTTGAAGTTATGTTTTGTGTTTTACCTACAATTTCAGTGAATTCTACAGTATTAAAACTTCACTGTGTCTTTCTCTCTAGGCATTGAAACCGGACAATATTTTCGACGCTTATAACGGATGTGCAATGTGATGTGCGCATGCGTAGACAGACAAGTATCGAAATGGATAAAATTGGTAAACGGAAACCGTTCATGGTCATAAAATCAATATTTTTGTTTTATCCTTAGGTGTTATGTGTCGAAAAGAACACCGCTGAAGGAGATTCCAAATTTATGAGGCTTCGTCGAGTATTTTCGGAGTCTTTTGCAGACATACATATATACACACACATACATACAGGCAGACAGACAGACAGACAGACAAGTGGTCTTTATATATTGGATTCTTTTCATTTTATTTTTATTTTTATTATCTTTTTCTTTCGCTAATTTAATTTTAATATTATTTTACTTCAATTTTACTTTGTTTTCTAATTGTATTAGTTTTCTACGATCTTATTTAGAATAGCAATGTTTAGGAAAAGTATACGTATTTTTGCTATCTATGTTAGTGTAAATATGGCGTCCGTTCAGAAAAATATCAGAAATGTATATCCCTAATGAACCTACATATATAAATGCTTTAATAATGTGAGTTATTATTATTATTCATTTTTCATTTCCTGGTGTTTTAGATATGATTTTAGCTTTTCCTTCTGATGATTCACATTCATAGAAAAAAAAGAAGCAATAGTATAGTAGATGACCTGTGACGCTTTGGGTTAAGGGTCGTCTTGTTGCCCCCTTAATCCCTTGTCTGATTGATAATGCCATCATCTTCTGATACTATCCACTGTGTGTAAAGATAGACTTAGTATGGTAAATTTCAACGTAGGGTTAAAAATTAGGTAAAGTTAAATTTTCCAACTAGAATTAAAGTAATACTACGTGTGTCAGCAATGGCGTCATAGAAAGAGAAAGCCTCCAGTCTTAAGTAGTGCATGGGCAGGAGAGGTTTTTGTTTTTCGACTCAAGCAGTAAACGAGAGAGAGAGACAAGGCAGTGCGTGGATATTTTATGCGTATACATGTATGCTATAAAAAAGAATAAAACCCCAAAGATACTTTTAAATCCGATTCCATTTGTCGATATTTCTATATCTATAACGTTTATGAAAGCTGTTATAGAGGAGAAGTAGAAAAAGAAGAAGAAGAAGAAGAAGAAGAAGAAGAAGTAATAGAAGAACCAGAAGTAGAAGAAAACAACGGCAGAGAGAAGAGAAGATGTATATTCACCACTGTGACTACAGAAATTCGACTCATTGATTCTGCTGACAAAAACGGCGCACTGTTGGCATTATAGAATACGTTTGCAATGCTAAAAATAACAGTTTTTACTTAATCGTAATAAGAATTTTATCTGCTATGGTACCAACAGCGTAAAAGACAAATGAATACAAAATTTAGTCCAACAGCGATGTATATTTCTTCCATTGTCAGCGGGCAAGTTAGCTCAAAGAGATTCGAACTCCAAACATTAGTCACCGCTTATTATGACAAACCAGAGTCCGAATCTTGAGGTTTGTGTTGTGTGCCCGATGCGTTTAGCTACACTGGTGATCTTGAAAAGACGAAAAACGTGTCTGTGGATAATTATATATGTATATATATATATATATATATATATATATATATATATATATATATATATATATATATAATTATCTCAAACAATCTTTTGAAGCTGTCAGATAACCATTTAAACAGTCCCGAACCTGCTGGTTTTTGGATTCTACTTGAATTTCTACAATATTTTGGACTCAAATCCTTAAAAAGTTCTTTACAGAGGACCATGGAAGATTTAAGATGGCCTTAAATCCCCAGCAATTACTAACCCTTTTTACGGCAGAACGACCTATTATTTTGATGGAATAATTCCTCTTGGATTTACAATATTCGACCATATTGATGCATTCTCCATGAATACTCGAATAGTGAAGTTTTGTCTTTCCATTCTCAACCCTTTTTAACTGGATATTTTTTGCTGGAGGTTTTTCACTCGACATCTTTTGCATTTTCGACGTTCTTCTCACACACTTACATTTACATTTTATAACATTTTTAACGTTTTACAAATTTTTCATATTATGACTTTTTGTTTATTCTCTGCCAACTTATCTATCTATTTAAATTCCCCTGATGATAAGAAACCATTCTTTGAAAAGTCTTGCTTAAGGAAAGGAAAGAATTAAAAATTTTCATTGAATACACCTTGTCTTGAACAACTAAAGATGTAATAGATTTGCTATTCATACATTTTTTATTTTTCTTCTATCATATATATATATATATATATATATATATATATATATATATATATATATATATATATATATATATATACATATTGTTACGGCCCGTATTCGTGACTAAATATATTTATATTGTTTGCCCTTTTTGCAACTCTGTCAGTCTAGCTAACGATGTTTTGTTTGCTAGAGGAGTTGTATGTCTGTCGAGAACTGATAAGCAAAGCACGAACCACAATACAAAAAGAAGCACAAATAAAGATATATAAATCTGAAGAAAGTTTTATTTCAGTAATGTGGTCCTCGAAGGATAGGAAATAGACGTATTATTGTTTAAACGAAATGTTATACGCTGTGTGTGTGAACATTAAAAATAAAAAATAAAAAGTTCGTTGGCGAATATGCGAATATGTATGGTGAGAGATGAGAGGGTGTTCTTTCGGGGATATGTCGATATTCCACTTGTCCTTATTAAATCCCACGTTAGTTGATAGAAAAGGATGATACCGTCTTCAAATCAAGCGAATCCGAGTTTTTCTTAAGAGGGATTTCTCGAACTGTCGAACACTTCAAAGTTTTTTCTTAGACTTCTTATTAAAATCCTTTAATTTCCCGCGAGTGATTTTGGCCCGAGAATAAGCATATTGCACGATATTACCACTCGTGTCGTTCTCTATTGTCTTATTATATCCTGTTTCCGGGTCGCTAATTTGAAACTACATCCAGTATCGACTGTGCTAGGGATGAAAAGTGAAAGAAAGGGGCAAGCATGCCGTGATCACTGTTGTTCATCTACGCTTTCCTCCTCTTTTAATAGTTGTGTCAGGCGGGCGAAGCTCGTTCACTCAGTAGTCAGGCGAGCGTAAGGCGAGCTCGTGCGCACTTTCCCTTTCTCAAGGGAATCTTACGACTCGATCGTAACAATATGAAAATATATTTATGGTAATTAAGCTAGACAAAGGTGTCTGCGTTTCATCCCTGTAGAAGATAATCAGTTAAGTGCATAGATTACTTGTTACGGATTGTTTTTATATATGTACGTGGTGTTCAGTTAATTAGCTAACGAATAGAATTTGTCGTTATTCTCTCTCATGGATTAATGTTTTCATTAGCCGATGGCTTAGCTTCTCTCAAACAAAGATCCGGCTGACCTTTACTTGATATCTACTTCTTTTGTTTTGTTTTGTATGTGTGTGGCGCATCTATTTTACGAACGTGTCGAATTAACAGGCGCTCTTATTTTGACACGTGCGTGGTTGGAATAGTTTCTTTTCTATTTATTTTGTTATTTGTTGCTACTTTAGGTGTTGGTTTAGTTAAGTTTTTACTTTTTATTCATTTTTTTTATTTATAGTTATCCTAAAGTAAGTTTTATTTTGTGCATGCACTTTTTAGCTATTTCACTTTTGTAGGTTTGAGGGATCTTTCAAATTTTGAATTTCAAACTTATCATTCAAACATAATTTACACGGGTTGTCTAAATATCTACATGTACTGGCTAATCGTACAATTTTTACATTTGATGATTGGCAAGTGCCCACTTTTATTGAGTTCCCGGTAATGGATCGCTAGTGCTGTTTTGAGTCAGCGTTTTTTGTTATTGAATGTGCTTTTATGGTTGTTATACCTGGTTTTTAAATCTAGGGAGGTTATTCCCACGTAGTAATTCTTGTGATGTAGGCTTTCCTTAGCAAATATTGTGGCGTAGTATACAGTACTTTTGGTTAAGCAGTTATTTTTTAGTGGACAAAGTGCACGAGCTCTACAGTTACAGCTTTTCTCTTCATTATTATCTTTCTCTAGGTGATTGCAATTATGGTTTGAGTTATTACTATTTCTAGTGGTTATATTTTTGTTCTTATTAGTCTTATTTTTATTGTTGCTATATTGATCACTTTTTACACATTTTGTTATTTTTTCATCTACTACTCTCGTTTAGTATTTTGTTAATGTGTGCTTTAATTATCGCAGCAATTGTAGGACAGTTTTAAGTTATTTTATTGAATATTTTATGCAAGAGATTAGTTACGTGGAATTTTTAACGATAAGATTTAGGAAATTCTTGCTAATTTTAGTTTAGTATCTGATTATATAGAGAAGCTCAGCCATTGACTAATGAAAACATTAACCCGTGAGAGAAAATAATCACGAATCTAATTGGTTAGCTAGTTAGACTAAACACCACGTGAAAATATAAAGCAATCAATAACAAGTAATCTATGCACTTAGCCTTGACGATCTCCCACAAGGATGAATCGCAGACGTATCTGTGTAGCTTAATTGCCATAAATAAATTTTCGTACTTACTACCAAGTTCCACTCACGTATTGAGCACTGTTGAAGTAAATACTGGAAATCTATATATGATATATTATATAACCTTATAATGTCATATGTGTATACATGAAATAATAAATTATATTTATACACATATATAATATATGTGTATATTCTTTTAAGTTTAAATGAGATAAAAATTAAATAAAATAAGAGATACCCAAGTAGGCATCACTAAATGAGAAAATACACTTTCTCAACTGATTGGAAATAAACTCTATTTTTACTGCTAAGACTAGCAGAAAACAATTAGATCGATTGTTTTCCCGCTTTCGCGTTTTAACGAAATAAGCGTGAAAAAGTATGAAGTGCATAAAATACAGATTTCGAAAACGAGGTTCCTGATGCGTGATCTGCAATTATTACCTGAATTAATGAACGACGTAATCGGTTCTTTTTGGTACTGTCGTAAAGATATAGACGATAATCATGGACGCAAATCTCGTTGGTTCATCTGCTTAACGCAAACAACTCTTAAGAATTGACTGTCAAAATGGCCGAAATAATTGTGTGACAAACGCAAGAAAAAGACGGTGGAACGAGGATAATTTCTCGTTGTTGATTGGTTGGTTGATTCATCACGTGACTTACTACTTATTATTGTTTTCGTTCTTCTCTTTTTTACTTCTTCAGAAAATTATTTTTCTTCTTCAAGTTGTTTCAGTACTTTGAAACGCTCTAATTTTATCATTCTTTTTAGGGCTAGTTTTCTTTATTACTCATCACTCCAAAGTATGTTTTATTCTTTCTTTGGTCTTTATCTGGCCTTACCCCTACTTGTCATATTCTGTCTTTAGTCTTTAAATCTCGGCTTTCTGCTTTATTGTGGTTTAAATAAATGACAATAACTTACCTTATTTCATGGAGGAAACTGTCATAATAAAATAATATAGTTTTATAACAAATTTATTAAAATAGGGGAAAATGGCTTCCTGAAATGACAAATTATGGGGAGGGGAAAATAGTGTAAAGCACAATGCAAAAGAAAAGTAAAAAAGTTCCTTTTTATTTTAGCAAAGTAAGAAGATTGGCGATGAGAAGAAGAAGAAGAAGAAGAAGAAGAAGAAGAAGAAGAAGAAGAAGAAGAAGAAGAAGAAGAAGAAGAAGAAGAGCTAGGAAAGAATAGAATGATAGACAACATACAAAATCATTTGACTTTGATATGGGATTAATATTCGTATCTGTCACGTCCTCGTCGAGGATCCTTCTTGACTTGGGCAATTTTTAATTTGTCCCATCATGGGTGTCCCTTTTTGCGTTGCTGGATATATCCCAAGTAAAAAAAATCGACGATGTGTTTAAATTTACCCTCGTGGGGAGGCACTACACAAAATATAACTTTGTTTGTTTCGAGCAAAACTTACTTTTCTTTTGTCATTTTCCCTCACTTTGATTATTCTTTCCTTCGTCATTTTATTTCTTTCGTCTTTTTCTTCCGCCATCATTTCTTGTATTCACATATTTTCTCTTCTTTTACTATTTTTAATCAATTCCTAATTTCCTTTTTGTTAGTCACTTCCTTCATTCTATTTTTCATTCGTTTCTTTCTTTGTCTTTACAATTTTCATTAGCGCCAAATTTTTCGTCTGCATTTCGTCGCCATTTTCTTTTTAACACCTTTGTATGTTCTTTCCCGCTTTATTTTCCTATTTTATTTCTTTATCTTTTTTCTTTCTTTTTCTTCTATTTCTTTCTTTCTAAAAACTCGTCTTTCTGTATGAATCTGTTGATATTACCTACTGTCTTTCCGGTCTCTGTCTGACATTCTTTCATTTATATTGCCCTTCCTTACCGTTTAATCAAAGTCACGACCTCGTATCAGGATGTAACAAAGCAACAAGTCAACCGATAACAAAACAACAAGACTTGTTTGTTTTGTTTTGTTCCGCCCGGAGATGAACAACGCAGTCCGGATTGTATCGTCGTCGTCGTCGTCGAAGCATCAATCGTTTGGATTGAACGCATATGTTTAAACATTCTACGCATGCGTGAATTATCCGAAGGTTAACGGCTAGAGCATAGCAAAGATGGCCCAAAAGCGGTTCGTAAAAATAAGATTGGACAGCGTTAATGGTGGCAATTTTGTACTTAATAATTGACGCTTGAAATATCCAAGGTTACGCCAGCTTCTCTCTAGCTGCATATTCCCTTTTTTTAAACCTCCCAACTTTTACTTATTTCTCTCCACTTCTGTTGACTCTCTATGTTACTCTTTTCATTTATTGATATAAATTCACGCGTCTGTTATCTGGTTTCTCAAAAATGTTCAAATATATCTCCTAACGACGCTTTCAAAACTGTAGTAACACTTATATTATTCATCTAAAGCCTGTCAGGGCATTCACTACAAGCATCGGGCATATAAACCAATTCTCCAATAACATCGGAAGAGATCGTAAATCTTCGGCCACGCCGTTAAATTTTCACCATGAAAAAGAAAAAAAAGAAAAAATACAATGTCTGTTTACCATGCGTATGGTTTTTAAACCTAAAATTCGGATTTATAAATATTTAAAAAAATTAAATAAATTTTCATTTATTGATATAAATTCGCGCGTCTGTTAACTGGTTTCTCAAAAATTTTCAAATATATGTCCTTACTACGCTTTCAAAACTGTAGTAACACTTATATTATTATTAGTAGTAGTAGTAGTAGTAGTAGTATTTATTATTATTATTATTATTATTATTATAAATAATGATAATGATAATAATAATAATAATAATAATAATAATAATCATAATAATAATAATAATAATAATAATAATAATAATAATAATAATAATAATAATAATAATAACACAATCAAATCAACAGAAATGAAAGAGAAGATTGGAAAAGAATACCTGAGAAGAACAAGAAAGCTCTTAGAGACAAAATTATATAGCAGAAACCTTAGCAAATGAATAAATACCTGGGCAGTATCACTAATAAGATATTCTGGACCATTCATAAGCTGGGCTAAAGAAGAACTCAGGCACCTTGACCAGAGGACTAGAAAATTAATGACTATGCACAATGCACTACATCCAAAAGACGATACAAACAGACTCTACGTGAAGAGAAACGAAGGGGGAAGAGGACTGGTAAGTATAGAAGACTGTGTGGACGACACTAAAAAAGAGCTGAAGAAATACATAAACCAGAACACAGAAAGACTGATCACCGCAGCAAGAGATACCATCCCAATGAACAACGCAGGAAACATCGAAACTGGACACAAACAGACAAGAAAAGAAAAATGGGAAGAAAAACAACTACATGGACGCTTCATAAGACTCACAAGAGAAGAAACCAACGCAAATAGCTGGGCATGGATAAGAAAAGGAAACTTGAACAGAGAAACGGAATCTTTACTGATGGCTGCACAGAACAATGCGATTAGGACAAACTACATTAAAGCTAAAATAGATAAAACCCAGGAGAACAATAAATGCAGACTGC